>PVKA01027247.1:18999-30952 GCA_004027165.1 Ctenomys sociabilis
AGTCACCTAGAACAAGAAGACAGGGGAATTAAAAACTCAATAGACAGACGGAGAGGGAGGGGAGGGTTCTACTGCTCCATCTACTTTTCTAGAATGATCTGCACAAAGTGAGATGAAGGAAACATAGCAAATCCAGGATTTACACACACACACACACACACACACACACACTATACATACACACACTGCTTGTATTCGAGAACTGTCCACAGAGGACCCTACCTGGGAAGGACTGTACCCAGGACTTACCATTCTGACAGAATCCATGCCGGCAAGAGTAACCACCTAAAACAAGCTATCTTCTCTAGGAACAGGCCAGCAGCCTGGGAGCCAAAGTCACCAGGGGAGAGGAGCTTGGGCTTGTGTGTCTCTGCCATCTCTCAAGCTCACGTTCCATGCTACATCACACTCCATCCACAGATTTTTGTTTCAGAAAAATGAAGACAAAGCTAAATCTCACAATGCGGAAGCACAGGTCCTGTCTGCCCCCCAAGTGGTGCTCACGTGGTTAAGGCCACTTTGTTCAAGCTACCAAGAATCTCACCTGTAGCTTTTTGGAGCCTACCCTGTTCAGACCTGAGACGGTTTCTGTTCCTCTTTCTCTTCCTTATCCCCACAGGATTTCCATCATCTGTTGTTTCTTCATTCAGTGCTAGAGTTCTGTGTCTCCACTTGCCTGTAGGCAGCGTTTGCTCCCCTTCTTTCCTGGCACCAGCAGCACAGCCCATCGTAATTTTCCCTCCAGAGCCACCTGCCTCTCTGAGGTGCTGAGTCATGGAAGGGACACACATACTTTGGGTGGGTGGCAGCAGCAGCTGACGGAGGAGACAAAATCCATTGCCAGGACTTGAAAGCGTACTTCTAAAGGGGAGTGAAGTCTGGGGTTCTGGAATATGAACTGAAAGTTCATGCAGGATGAAAGATAAGAGTACAAGGAAAATCAAATTTCATAAATGAGAGTGGTATGCGTGGGAAATTCCTTTGTTCAGCAATCAGGAGATAGTTCATTAGCCCAGGGAGAGACTGCAGAAGGTTATGGCAAGTTCCCATCCTTTCTTTTCTGATGGTCTCCACCTTCAGGTTTTCCATCTAAGAGGGAAGATGACCCCTGCTTCCATTTTAATAGAAGGATACTGAAACATGAATGTATGAACTTCTGAGCTTTTGAGAACCTTGATTTGGCCGTTGATCTTTAAGTATCTACTGCTTCAAAACCAAAGCCTGGAGATATCTGAACTTTCCATTTAATATTTCCCAAAAGTCAATGAAATAAAAGTCAATTCAAAGGGAAAGAGTGAAGTACAGCAGGCTGTGCAGGAAAAGCTTGATACTGACTTTTAAAATGAGTCTTGGTGGCAGCTTCTTATGAATCAATAATATTGCAAAATTAAAAATGTTTGGAAATGGGTATTGGTCCTGTAAACCCAGAGAGGCTTTTATTAAAAAGCCTGGTATTAAGAGCATTGTCCTTAAACCCATCCCAGGTACCCATGACCTCACCAGCTATTATTCAAATAATGTGGGCTCATTATAAATATAACATATTATTCATCCTGCCAAGGACCACATTAGCCAAATATAATTATTTCACATTTCAAAGAAGAAAACTGAGGCTCAGAGAAATTAGGTAATTTATCTAAAATTATAGTACAGTAAGAAGCAGATGTGTGGCTTTTCAGAACAAAAAGCCACTCTTCTTATGCTGCTCAGCAGGTCAGTCTTCTACATGGAATTTTCTCTAACTTCCTGCTTCCAGCTATCTTATGGAAAAGGCAGAAGATTTGGAATCATATTCACCCCTATACCAGCCACTCATTGTATGACTGCTCAGGCTCTCAAGTGTCCAAACCCTAAATTTTCCTGAGCTCTATAATTACGATAACCTGCCTACCTACTGTATTAGCACCTTACATGAGATAATGTTTGCAAAACATGCAGAGGGTGCCCAGCTTATGCTGCAAGCTTACATGACCATGCTTGTATGAAAATGGACTGATGGTGAGCTTATTTATTTGTGTCATGGCTCTTCCAGCTATATCATAAATTCTATGGGTCCTTATGTCTTTGTGTCTGTTGAATTCTATTGAGTGCAATTTCAGGAAACCAGATTGATGCCAGATTAAGGAAGAAGACAATCAATCACCTCCTAGGGAGATACCCAAGGTAGGCCAGGTTTGCAGTGTGGTTGATTCTTCAATGAGCAATGTCATTAAGGGTTTAGATTATTTCCCTCTGCTCCAACATCTGCAAGATCAGCTTCCCAAAGCCTTACTCCCTTTCTTGAGGAAGGGGCCAGGATAACTTGAGGTAACCAGGCACACTTTACTCCTTCTTAGAGGGAGGAAGACTGCCTTTCTGTGGTCATAGCCCCAAGGAAGTTAATCTCACATGCGGATATTAATTCTCTCCTTGCATCTCATTCATCCATAGTGACTTCAGCTTGCATACCCTGAACCATTCATTCATAAAAGGAGTTGGAATTTAAGAACTAATTTGACTAATCATCTGAAGTGGAGCTGAATTTGTCCATTGTCATCAATATTTTTTATACTCTAGATGGGATTGGTGGTGCATACCTTAATCCCAGCTCCTCGGGAGCCTGAGGCAGGAGGATCCCAAATGGAAAGCCAGTCTGAGTGATACAGGAGGATCCCAAATGGAGTGATACAGGAGGATCCCAACTAAAAGAGAAAAAGGAAAGGAAAAGGAAATATATATTTTAAGGCTAAATTATTATTCCTGAATGGATGAATGAATTGCAAGTTTATTTATGACTACAGGAGGAAATTCTAACATCCAGAAAATGGACAATGAATTAGCACAGAAATAAACCTTGTGTGTCTGATTGCAGGGCCCACTATGCCCTAAAACCCCTGGTTATGCAGAAAGCCTCCCCCCTCACACACGCTTTTCATGAGACCAATTCTGTTGAAAACCTCACGAACTTAGATCCGTGAATACTTCTCCAACGTGCAAGGTGCGGAGAACAAACCTTAGCCCGCCCTCTACAGCAGAGGATGATTCGGGTAGTGCACATTCACCCTATTAAAGAGCACTGAACTACAGGGGCATTAATCTCTAGCCAGCTGCCGTTTGATCCTCCTGACGCTGTAGAGACACAAGAGCATTTACTGCTCTGAATCTTTAACTCTCTAAAACTTGCTCATTTCCTGAGACCGAGTCTCCAGCTTGACACTTTGGAAGGCGTCTACGTAGACTTTTGAAGAGTGTTTCGTTTTCTTTCAATTATTTTTGTAGTCATCTTGTATTTGCAGTAACAATATTGGTCTTCCCATCTGAGGCAGCGAAACAAAACTCCCTTTGAAAATAAATCTACATAAAGGAAAGAAAGCTAATTAAAATCATAATTTGGAGAGGACATTGTGCCTCCTTACCACTATGACTTTAGGATAATGAAAGTCATAGTGGTAAGATGTGGGGACAATACGCGCCCGTGGCAACAATACGAAAGCGTTAGGAGGAGATTGAGGCTTGCAAAGCCTTCACCGAGGATTATTAGAGAATCACGGGAGATGTTCAATTTTAGAGGGAAGAGAACACCAGGGGGCAATTCTTCCAGCTGCCACCAGAGGGCAGCGCGTCAGTGACTATAACAGCAACGGCAAGCACATCTGTTCTCCATTCGGTGCGGTTCTCAGGGTGTGGCGTGCGGCCCTGGGGACCTCGTTAGGGAGGCAGCCTCTGGCTTCCCCCAGACCCACTCGATCAGAACCTGCCGCCTAACAAGATCCCCGAAGCGACTGTCCTGCACAATAAAGCCTGGCAGATGCTGAGCCTGGCTCAGCGCGCTGGGGTCTCTCCCGCAGCGCTTCCCTCCTTGGGGACAGGACTGCCACACCTGCGGTTCCAAAGCCGCGCGGCTTGCATTGGCGTCCCGCTTCTCCCCTCACCCCACGACTCGGGCAACAAACTGAATTTTCAATCCTGGGAACATCGTCATCATAAACAGGCGTTCAATAAATGACTGGACAAACAAAGCCCTCGGGGAGACGTCAAGAAACCCCGTTTCCTGCTGTAGGGTTTCTGTCTCTCTGCCATCTGGTGAATGAGTGAAAGGCTTGATATTATTTATTATTTTTATTTTATTTTATTTTTTTATTAATTGCTTGTAGTCTGCTTGGAATAAAAGGAAGGTGAATACATTCTCACGCACCTTTGGGGACGTTCCCGTCCTGTTCAGCGAGTTTCCTCATATTTTAGTGCTTGCTTCTACTAATAGAGCCCAGAATGTAAGAAGCATGTAAGATAGTTTCTTTTTCTTTTTTTTCTTTTTTATTTTAGAGAAGGGTCTACAGGGTGTTCAGGGTCTCACTACTAGATCAGACTCATAGTGATCCTCCTGTTTACAGCCTCCCAAGAGCTGGGATTACAGGTGCTTGCCAACCACACCCAGTCTCAACTGCTATCTCAGGAGATCCAGGGGTTGGGGCCAGCACAGCAGACCCAGGGATCGAACCCCTGGCCCCTGCTTCTACTTGTAGGCCTTTCAATCTGCTGAGCTCTTTGGCCAGCCCACGGACAAGTAAATTAAGCAAGCAAGATTTCACATCCTATCATTTCACTGGCTTCAGGTACCTACAGCTCAAGGAAGTAAAGGTGAAAGAATAAAACACACTTGTGTTTTTTGGTGTACAAAAAAAAAATCCTCAGTAGTTTGTTCCATCCATTAAAAGTGACCTGTGTACTTTGAGGTATGGCATTAACATGCCTAGACATACTCCAGTATTTTTCCTTTAAATAGGCTCAAGGATAGGAGATTGCAAAAGCACTGAATGCTCCAAGAACTCTCAAACGTTGATGCCTCCTGCCCCTATAAACTTAGTATATTTCCCAATTATTCACCGCTTCAAGTTGATTTATAGACCAGTAAGTTCTTCATTATTTCTGGTGCCAGAATATATTTGGAGGGGGGGAAGAAATCTAATTCATGGAGTGACTCTCCTAAACTCCACCCTTAAAATGTTATGGGGTAACTGTTTAGTGACTTGAGCCTGCCACACTGGATGGAAATGAGGTTATCATTTCCCAGCCATAAAACCAACTCAGTCCTTCCCTATCACTCAAGTCTGAACGGTGAGATAACCCTTTTTTCTTTCTAGAGATTCACTGATTGTGATTTTTTTCCCATCATAATTTTTTCTGAGGTACCAGGGAGTGAACTATAGGTTTTGCATATGGTAGACAAAAATTCCAGCACAGGGCTATATCCTTGGCCGTTTCTTGAGACTAGATCTTGCTAAGTTGCCCAGACTGGCCTCAAACTTGCGATCCTCTTACTTCAGCCTGAGTAGCAGGAGTTACAAGCCTGGGTTGTCACACCCAGTTTAATTTCATGTTATCTCCATTTGTTTGTTCATTTTTCTCCTTCATTCCTTCAGCATATTCTTTGAGCACTTCTACATGCTTGAGATATAGAAGAACAAACAAGTTCTGTGCTATAGAGAAGGTGAGAGTATGGATGTCCAGACCAACAAACATTCTTTTTAGGTAAGTACAGAAAGAAGACAAAAAGCACAATACTGTGACTGTGAATGTGGAAAGTGAACAGTCTTGGAGTGGGCGATCAGGCAAAGGCTCTCTGAGAAGGTGGCACGTAATCCATAGACCGACACTGACATTTCTTGCCAACCTTTCAGGATGAGACTTCAAAATCAGCGGATAGTTCTTAAAAGCCCAAGTCAAGACTAAGACTGGAAAAAAAAAAAAGATTGAGTTTGACTTGTCCAAGGAGCAAAAGGAATCTGCATGCCTGAAGCAGAGTGACCGTGGTATGCACGAGAATAGTTGGCAAAGGGTCAGTGAATGAGGCGCAAGGGGTGGGCATGTCCAGAGACTTCGAGAGGGCAATGTGATAAGGTTTGTGTGAAGCTGTGGTTGTGCTACCCGGGGCTGCAGAGAAAGGAAGCTGCCTTGCATTGTAGGCCTGGATTCACTTGAGGAGTCTCTGGATGTTCAGCCATAGTCCTGTGTGGATATGTTCATTTCGAACAGAAATGGGGTCTGAGTCTATCTTTGTAGGTCGCATGTCACCACTGAGTTATTCACAGTAGCTCTTGAAGAAAACATGGCACACAATGTAGAATTCCAACCCACTCATGAAGTCCTAAATATTAAAATTTTTAGACCTATCAGAAACCATTACAATTATCTTCTGCTGAGAATCTGTTTTATCAGAACATCATAACTTTTCATAATTAGCTCTATAATTTCCCCAAAGAATACAATCCATTTCATCTGAAGTGCTAAAACCAAACACTAATAGTTGATCACTGTCTAGAATTTGCATTGCTTTTTATCCAAGAAAATATTAGTTCTTATTAGTCAGATTTAAAACTATTATGAATGTCAATGTAACTTAATTAAAGTATAACATTAATCATAATACTTTCTTTCCAAAGTCGAATACAATACTTTCCCCCAAGATATTGATTTACCTAGACTTTCAGTGATGAAAAGCAAAAATAAATCAGATAAGGGCATTTATGATGAGTAGGGAGATTTAACCAAATCCTCCCTTAATGAAAAACAGTGGAAAATGTAGAAAGAATGTTATCTGCTAAAATCACATCCCAAAAAAAGAACTCAATAAAATAAGAAATTTGTTTTACTGACTCTCTACCTGAGCATTAAATAATACCTATTAAACTTCTAAGTATTTGTTGCACTGTGCTATGTTAGCCAACAAGTTTATACCCTTTATTAATTTTCTCAAATCCTATTTATTATTATTTGAAATGCACAAGGCAACTTTTTGCATTAGGAAAAAAAAATAGCCACAATCATGTGTTTCTATGTGTTAACACAGAAAACTAAAGTGTTTTCTGTCTAGATAGGAAC
Organism: Ctenomys sociabilis; assembly: GCA_004027165.1. Lineage (NCBI taxonomy): Eukaryota > Metazoa > Chordata > Mammalia > Rodentia > Ctenomyidae > Ctenomys > Ctenomys sociabilis. The sequence continues at coordinate 25,858 of PVKA01027247.1, forward strand.
AGCTTTGATTTCTTTAGGAAAATTGTCCATTTTTTCAAAAATATTTTAATGGATTTATGATTACGCAAAACAAGTTTGAAAACTAAAATAGCATTTGGGTGTGGCAAGAGAGTTAAATATATTAATGAGGTGGGAGAGAAGAAATAAAGATAGGTAGAAATTGGACAAGAAAAGTCATTACTAGGGGCTGAAGAGATAGCTCAGTGGCATAAATGCCTGTCTGGCAAGTATAAGATCCTGAGTTCAATCCCTGGTACCAAAAAAAGGAAATGAAAAATCATTACCAAAAATTATACTTGTAAGAAAAATTACAGTTTTCAGGACACAGTTGAAGTTACCTATGGCGATCCATATTATCACTCCCTTGGTCAATTTAGGCTCCTTTCCTTCCAGATCCATCACACCCAAAATTCCTCAAGAATACTGCAAATCCATGGATTGGTTTAAATTAAAAACAAAAGTAAAAAGCAGGAACTAGATCCCAAGAGAGAATTCAAACAGAACCTTAATTATCCATCTTAGAAGTAAACAAAACAAAAACAAAAAACGGGGCTTTTAAATGGTCTTTAAAATGGCCTAGCACCCTTTTTTGGACTGGAGTAACTTTTCCTGGGGTTTCTACTCTCTCCAGACAAGCATAGATGTTCCCAGCTCCAGTGTCCCTGGCTATCTGTTGCCAGCCTGCCCCCTGCATCCTCCTCTCAATTTTGGGCCTGTATTCTATTTCTTTTAGTATTTACTTTTACATTTCAGCCTAACAAATCCTTTATGCCTCTTACTGACGTGTCCTGAAAATTCTTTTCCTGGACACATTCAACAAACCTATTCTGAAGGTAGAGCCATGTAGGCTCCATACCCTGTTGACATTACTGTCTGGTAACATTAAGGCAGTGAGGTGTTAAGCCACTCCTGTAAAAGGCTATCTTCCTCACAGGGAGAGTTTGCTGTAACTCATTTGAGAACATCCTGGCTGGTATAGCTGTTCCAGATACAGCTGACTTGTCATCTTGGAGCTAAGGAAGGAAAAAAGAAACAATTCAGATTTGTATTAGTGGCCCCAGTAACAGAGGAAAAGAAACACATGACAAAAAAAAAAAAAAAAAAAAAAAAAAAAAATCATTCCCTGGCTTTCTTCCAGGCCGTAGAAAATGTGTGGTACTTTTCAGCAGACACCCCAAAGCAGGCCTGAATTCCAGTCTTCAAACAAAAGGCGGGGAAATTTGTAGGAACCCAGATAACCCCTTCATTTGTGTCTGAGGAAGCTGTTTAGGATGCGAGAAACGAAGAGCAGTTCACACCAGCTCCAAAGCTAAATGAGATTTTTTTCTAACCTGAAAATCTAACAACCCAGAAATTTCGTGGAGGTGAAGGTCGATTGGACTGGGGCACAGACCTTGGGCAAGCAGCTCTGAGTCAGCTTCCTCTGAGTATAGCTCTGCCCTCAGGCTGACTTCCCATGATGACTTTGGCGTCCTCTGGGGCCACCTGCTCTTCATTTGCATCCAAAAGAAAACTGCAGAATTCCTCCAGCACTTCAAGAAGAGGAGTCCAGTGCAAAAGGCTGGCTAGCTCAATGGCTTCAGAGGGACGCTGGCTAAGGCCTGCTGGACGGGGCAAAAGAGTCCAGTGGTTTGAGAATGCCTAATTCTAACCCCTAGACTGCCAAGGAGGCGCAAAGTCCACTGTTTTGAGAGGGGAAGGGCAGTGTTTGGAAGACAGTCTTGATGTCCTTCATAAAGTCTAACTCCTCTCAACTTTGACAGCAAAGAACATTTTGGGAATGAGTTTAAGATCCACTAAAATTTCAGTTAACTGCTCAAGCAAATCAATTTTAATTCTCTTTCCATAGCTGCTATGTGGTGAAATTATCTCGACATTAACAATTTCATTTTCTCAGAGCTAAGCAATGCCCCTTTAACCTATAGTAGGTTTTAGTGACCCCTACCATACTTAAGACTGAGCATTAATGAATCTACTACTGATTGAAAACCTTAAAGAATCAACCAACTCCTGAACTTTTAGGAAAGCAGAACCTGGGGTGAGGGAAGAGCTTGGAAGTCTTTAGACAACAGCATCCAAATAGGATGCCAACCATGCAGCCTGAAAGGGACCCAGGCCAGGAAGCTCAAAAGGATTTTCCAGGACTCCCCCTGGCATCCTTGCACCAGTAGGCAGGGCTCTCTCAGCAAATACCAAAGGTCTGAGCAGCAGGGACCCCTGCCAGCAACACACAGGCGGAGTGATGGCTTCAACAGCAAACAATATTTTCCAGATGTCTATAACCTCAGTGTACTGGGAGATTAGGGAAGCTGGGATCTCTGCTGCCTGAAGAAGGTGTGGGACTGGTGACCTTTTACACATGAATTAAAAAAGTCTGTTCTAGTTGTTTCAACAGTGAGGAAATCTCTGAAGGATGAAGGTGAAAGTTTTAGGAAGCAGCAGACGTGGCCCTCCTCCGAAGGTTGGAATGGAGTGCCTCCCTTCCTTCCTGAATGATTTGAGCATTGACTTATTTCTCTTTTGCCTAAATGCAAGAGGTGTGAGAACATACCAATGAATATTTGTATAGTGTTAAAAGATCCCAGAGTACTACTCCAAAGATGTGGGAGTCATTTTCTTTCTGATCCCCTCTTGACTTAAGCTGAAATTTGTCTGGCAAGTGCTTCACTTTCCAAAGGATTCCTGAGCTACACCTGGCAGAAACGGTGTCTATTGTCTAGTGAGCAAGGTCTTTAAAGATTAAAAACATGAAGATTTGCATTTTAAAGAATGTTAACTCCCTTGATTATGAGCCCAGGCAGGAAAGCTGAACCAAGTTGGGTGGCGAATGCATTATGTATGTGAGTTGGCTTTTAATTGATTGATTTGAATAATTTTCCCCTTGCTGGAAGAGATTGACAGATAGCGTCTGCAGCTCTGTAGCTGCCGCCGCCCTTGACAACATTAGCCTCTGTTAAAGGGGGCCAGTTTTTCATCTGGGCACGCTGACCTTGGACAGGAGAACAGATTGTATGCTGCAAACTGTTTCAGCTGCTAGGAAGATTTTCAGCTTCAAAAAAATATCCACTTTGCAGGTACAGGAATCCCTATTCTTATGCCTTACAGTTTAAAAGAATTCATTTCCAGAAGCTGCTTCTGAAACTGTCTATGTTACTGGGAAAAGTCCCTTGTGTAGCCAGCTCACATCTGGTTTCTATAGAGTGTCTCCTTGAGTTCAGTTCTTTGATCTTCACATTCCAGTTGGGGCTGGTACCTAAGATTTTTTTTCCTCCATACTTCTGACTTTCCATTCCATTTCATTCCTCCTATCAATGCAACTATAGAATTAGCACACACACACACACACACACACACACACACACACACACACACACCCCCTATGCATGTAGACAGTCTCCTGAAGCAAGTGCCACAAACCATCACTGTATACTGATACTGCTATGAGTGCAATGATAGCCCCATTGATAATCATCCTGCATTTTAGTCCCTCTGGGCTCAGTGTTGTGTCCTAATCTTACCATCCCATTTTGCCATTTTCTAACAAAAAGAGATGCTACCCTATTGCTAGGAAACCTTGACAGTATTGTGTGTAGCCTTTTCCTTTCTGTATTCTTCTGGCTTCCTTTTGTGGTCTAATTATAATTGTTTTTCTTCTGAAGTCTCTTTCCCCATTCAGGGATGCCATTGTCATCCGACAACTGTCAGCGTTATTGTCACTATTGAATTCAGTGCTAAGCCACAATTTGCTCATCCTCCAACAGAATAGAAAATTGTGTTCTTATAGTGCATCTGCATGCTTGCAGAGAAATAGTTCTCTTAGAGGTTACCTTCCCAAAGGTTTTCAGTGGTTGTCAATCCTGCCCCTTTAACTTGCTCATCTTCCTAGTGGCTATTGTAATCCTTTTCCTTCAAGGAAACTAGAGTGTTTCCATATATGTTATGTACAATAATAAAGTTGTGATAGAGAGCAGTTATGAGCTGTGCTTGGCCTCTGAGCTAACAGACACTAATAATCAAATGACAATAGCTACAGTTAGCTGTGGACCTACTTTGTGCCAGGTACAACTGAGTGACTTACATGCAGTATCTCACTGAATCTTCCTAAACTCTATTCTCGCTCTTGTTATGTAGATAAAGAAGCTAGAATGAGACTCAGAGAGCCTAGCTCTTGTAATTGGTGGGCAGCGGACCCAAGATTTCGTTACGGAGACACCAGTGATGCTAAGAAGTAACATCAAGTTAGTATCAGTTTTCCACTAAATGAAAATGCTAATTGTCAGTTGAAGCTTGAATTCAGAAAAACTGAAATAAAGGAAAACAAGAGCCTTAAAACCCAAAACTAATATAGGTATATAAGTTAGTGAAACCATTACCGTTGTACAAACACAAGCTCTTTTATCCCACCAAGTTGAAGAATGAAACTGTAGACAATAGAAGGAAGGAGAGAGTTTACTGGAAATCAAAAGAAGTTTTAAAAAAACTCCTGGTGGATGCCCACTATGAAGGGATTCTGGGAGTCAAATTGCTAATGTGGAATTTCTTCATTTTGTCTTTATATTTAAGCAGAGCAGGGGAATTTTTTTTTTTTAATGTGGCTCTGTGGATTTAAAGTCTAAGGAAAAATTTAGCTTGTTCAAAAGACGTAGAGTTGAAAGGAAAGGAAACCACTTACTGTGCATTTCTAAGTTCTTCCAAGTCCAGCCTGGAAGTTAGAGAACTAATGTAGCACACCCTCCTCCTGGGAGGAAACATCCTTATCCCTCTCTCTTATTTTAACTTTTATTCTTCTTCTTGGGTCTACCTTTTGTTTTTAAGCTTAATTAGTGGCATGTCTTGAATTATTTTCTTTACATTTAACTGACCATCTTGGGCCTGGCATTGTGTTTGGTGAGCTAATTCTCTGACTTTATCTCTCTAGTTATATTGTATTTACCTACTACAATTTTTATGCATTGAAAATTTGTGGAAATGCTGAATCTCCTACTATCCTCAGCCTGAATGGGTTGAAAATCTTTCGTTTATCCTAATACTTCTCCACACCGACTTGTACATTGTGTAGTATATATTCAAGAAGTATTTAATCAAATTTGTTAAT
>PVKA01027248.1:0-30752 GCA_004027165.1 Ctenomys sociabilis
AAAATGGAGCCAGTCTAGCGTGGGGCTGGGTGTTGTCTTGGGACTTTTTATTTTTACCTTAACACTCTCTACAGAGAAATGTATCTCTTTACCTGTCTCTTTGAAGATTTTCATTCAAGAAAGTAAAGAGATTGTGGTAGCAGATGCATTTACCCACTGCCCTCCTTCAACATTGATCAGCACCTCTTCGTAAAGTTCATCCTGTGAGGGCCAGCCAAATAGCTTAGAAGATTAAAGTGTCTGCAGCCAGGTCCAGGGCTTGGAGTTCATCCCTGGGCCTGCTGTGCTGGCCTCACCCCCGGGGTGTGCTGAGACAGCAATTGAGACTGGGTATGGTGGTGTGGGCCTGTAATCCCAGTTCTTGGGAAACTGTAAACAGGAGGATCACTAGGAATCCAATCTAACAGTGAGAACCTGAACATCCTGTAGACCCCTCCCTAAAATAAAAAAAAACCTCATCCTTTGTTGTACTCTTCAATAACACATATAATAAAACTTGCCCTTTGTTAAGAGACCCTAGTATAATCACTAAGATTTTACATATTAAGAGAGCACACACATAAGGTTAGATGTAGTGATATAAATGTTGCGAGCAGAACTTACCCAAAATCACAGCACTAATGGGTAGGAGGACAAAAGTGGGACAGGAAGTAAAGCTCTCTGATCCTTCCCAGTGAAATCAAAACTATTCTTCTACTGACTTAAAAAAATTATTTGTGCATATCTTTTTTTTTTAAAGTTCACATATTATCAGGTCCTTTCCACAGTCTTTCAGAACATAAACAACATGCAACACCTTGAATGTTGTAAAAATTGGCACTTAGCTGAATGGATATTGGTCTGCGCTTTTTGGAAGGGTGCGGCTAAGCAGTGAACTATACAAGGCAAAAATGTTCTTATCCTGGAGTTCATTTATTTTTTTAACCAGGACATCAATCATCTGTGTCATCTAAGGTGCTCAGTATTATCTTTTTATGAAACTACATCGTCAGATCCCTTATGCTTTTGTCACTAACAGGAAGGTAGTTATGTATCTGATATTCACAGTTTGGATCTGTTCATAAAAGTGGCAAATGTTTCTGAATCTGAAAATAATGTTTAATGAGTATGTTTAGTATTAACTTGCAATGCACGTGATGTCTTCCCCAAGAGATATCTTGAACAAAAACTGTTTGTGATATGATTCTTTGGAGGATGCTATCCCAGACCTGTGGCTGAAAGGTTTTCTGAGGTACTCTATGAAGTCAGTGGAGTCAGAAAACCACATTTTAAATAGGAAGACATGATCTAACAAAGGATCATTTCTTATTTTTGGCACTGCCTACATATTCCTACTAGTGTTAGTCAAATTTTTGAGGTAAAAGCACAAGTAGTAAGCCGGGCATGGTGGCACATGCCTGTAATCCTAGCACTCGGGAGGCTGAGGCAGGAAGATTGTTGTGAGTTCGAGACCAGCCTGAGCTACAAAGTGAGCTTAAGGCCATCCTGAACTGCACAGTGAGACCATGTCTCAAAAAGACAAAAAAAAAAAAGCACAAGTAGTTTACAGATGATAATAAGCATTTGTTTGCTTCTTTGTATTACAGGTGACACACTAAAAATCTCAGATGATAGGGCCAATGAGATAGTGGCCCTATCAGTGGACTAAGTGCCTGCTTATGCTGCACCAGCCCTGCCCCATGGGTGCACTGAGCCAGCTGCCGAGTCTGGGCATGGGGGCACATGCCTATGATCCCAGTGCTGGGGAGGCTGAAAAAAGGAGGATCACTATGAGTCTGAGCTGCATAGTGAGACCTTGTACTAAATACATAAGAAAAGGACTTGGTATAGAAAAATCTCTGATGATGATGACTTCCAGTTGATTAGTATAAATAAAATGACTTCATAAAGAGTTCTATGTGCATATTTGTACTATGATAGATATGTTAATATATGTGCATGTGTATGTCCATAGGTGCATGTGACAGTCTTAATACAGATAGAAAAACCAATCAAGACTCATAAACCTACTCCCAGTAAAGTGGGAGAACTAAGGATTTAACTAAGAAAGTTTGATAATGCCACACAGACCATACAGTGTAAATCTTTGTGTAAATGATGAAAAGCTTTTTATTTTAAAGAGAGGGGGAAAAAGTAAAAATGATACGGAATTTCAAAACAAGATGATATGATAGAAAATTAACGATGGTTATTATATCATATATTGTTTTCTGTGGCTCACACATGGAGCCTCTATTTCTGTACAAACCATGTCATCCCCATCCCCATGTGAACACCCTGGCTCTCATTGCTCCCTTTATCTATCTGCTCAGCTACTGGGAGAGAGACAGAGACAGAGACAGAGACAGAGACAGAGACAGAGACAGAGACAGAGACAGAGACAGAATGATAATTATTATTTACCAGAAGCAGAAACAGTTCTATGGTTGTAAATTACAGACCTAAAGCAAGTAGCAGAAATGAATGAATAACTTAGATAGGCCAAGAAAAAGTCACCTTACCTTCTGCTCCATTTCCCAGCCCTGGCTGAGGTCTTGCAGCAATTTCTACCCCTGAACCTTTTCAACGAATTCTTATTTCTCAATTAAGTGTTTTAGGTGGTGGGTTTTTTCTTCTTTTAGCAAAAGGCTCCTCAGTAGCCTGACATTTTTTAAATCAACATCATACATATTTGAAACACTTCCATATTCCAAATTTAAAAAATTCTGTCTCAAATTTTCTGCTAGCTGTGGCCTTAAGGAAGTTGTTTCGCATCTGGGCTTCAGTTTTGTCAACTTTAAATTGAATGAGCACCCATATAGGAAGTGAGATAAATCACAAATGAAGAGAACCAGAAATCCTATGTATTTTTTTAATTCAACTGATTTTAGACTAAGGTCTACAGGTTTGCTCTTTCCATAATGCAATTAGGAGAACCAGCTCATAACAAGGACATACGGTGGTGTGAATTCTGACCAGCAGCCCAGGGAGACTTCGGGACTGTCAGGCAAATTAGTCAAGCTGCTGACACACAGTGCTTCTGTACCAATGATCTAGAAGTCTGAAGATATTCTAAGAACTTCTCTTAGCATGAAAGCACAGGTTATTATTAATATTTAGGACAGGTTAAGTCCTTTAGCAGAACTTTGCTACTGCTCTTAATATCCATGGAAGGAACACGAGCTACCCTTTAATAAAAGTTTAAAGACCAATTGAGACAACTGGACCCAGATTAATGAACTTTTATTAGTAGGCATTACAGATGTCTCACTTATATTCCTCAATGATAATGTGAACTTTAGCAAATTACTCCACCTTTGTAATTAAATGACTTAATATAGAAGAATTTTTATAATTGAATAAAGTTAAAATTCTAAGATAAAAAGAACTTATGTCATTTTATAGGTTTTGTTTTTGCTATATGTTTCCAACAAGAAATTGGTTGCTCAATTATACGTGTTTTAAGGAATGACATAATAATAGCACTGCACCTTGTCAGCTGAAATATATAAGTTGATATTTAAAATCCACACAGATGAACAACATAGACACAAATATAACATTAAAAAATAGTGAATGAAACAAATATGTGTTCTTATTTCTTATGAAGAGAGGCCATTTGAGATTTTCAAATAACTATTTGGGGTTTATACAATAAAATTGTTGAAGTTTATAAAATAAAATTGTTGAAAAATGTTTATTACATTTTTGAATTGTTACACATTTTTTGTGTCTTCAGGTTCTCAGAAAGTGTCTATTTTTTGTATAATTGTTAATTACAATACACTTTACCATTACATTCTTACTAACCAAAATGAAGAACATTAATTGATTATACCAGTATACTAATTGTTGTGAGTATGAATATTTCTCCAAATTTTTATCTTTTAATATTTATACACATAGATACACAAATTTTGCTTAAACTTAGTTTTAACATGTCAGGCACTTTATTCAATTAAGAGTAAATGAGAGAATGAATGACTGCATGAATGATCAAATACACAGAATTTTATTCTCTGGTAAGACAGAGGTAAAAGGCCACCTATATCTGGAAGAGGCAAATGATTTCTACAGTTCCTACAGTTGAGCACCAATCATAGAACATTTGCTGCCAAGTTTCACAGAGAATATCCATAGGAGTTTCTACTGGAAACACAGAGAATGAGAAAGTCATAAAATCATCCATAGCTTCTGTCCACAGGGAGTGGAATGAAGGAACTTGAGTGCAATAATTGCATAATGCAAATGAGCACAACAAATTCATGGACTACTTCTTTAAAATCCATATCCCTGGACTCACACAGGTATTTGGATTCATTAATTCCAATGTAAGACATAAATCTGCACTCTAACCCCAACAGCTGATGGAGATTAGCTCTAAAGGCCATTTTACTTGATTTTTACTGGGAGTAACTGAATTACAGTATCTGTCGTGAATTCAGCAGTCTTATTTTCTATCTTTTTATTCTAGAGTCAAAGAAAAGTGATACACAGAGAAAGCATTCTCTTTGATTGCATTTAAATCAGCCCTGTGCTTTCTCTACAATGTGCATAAATCATCATCTCAAAGGTTTGAAGACAGCCATGGATACATAAGCAGAAAGATCAGATATGGACATTTAGCGTGTTTGTATTTATTTGTAAATGTATATCTTCTTTACCATTATAAACTACAGTAAAGCAGACAATATGGGTTTGTCATACATATCAGTAGCTCCACCAACTAGCACAGTGCCAGGCCCCACTTAACGAAGAGTATTTTCTTTTAAAGAACGTACTTGCATTCTCTAGAATGACATGAAGTGGTAGGAGAGGTACAGGGGAATTCTTAAAGATGGAGATTTAGATTATTAATTCTCAGGAGGAATTATAGGATTTCTTAAAGCTTCAATATCAGCTTCAAATGCAGGAAGCAACATCTTAACAAAAGAAGATGCACATTTTGGGGAAGATTAATTTGGTTTTGAGACCATGTGTTTCAGATGTCCATGGGAGACAGTAACTGGGGAGTAACTACACCTATGTATAAATCTGAAAGAGCGAGGAGGGTCAGCAGAATAACAGTCTCCATAAACAACCATATCCAATGCTCAGAACTTGCCAGTACTTCCATCCACGTCAAAGGAACCTTGCTGACGGTAGGTAAAACTTAAGTTCTTGCAGCAGGAAAGTGACCTATGTTATCCAGGTGGACCCACTCTAGCCACACGAGGAAACCTTGTAGGCCTTGATAATGATGATAGGCAGCCATAAAGAATACAGCCTCTGGGAAGGAGGGCAGCTCTACCTGTACCTTGACATTAGTCTCCCCTCTCTGAGACTTCTGGACTGAAGATCAGGCATATAAAGATGGTAGATAATGATGATGGTATTATTTTGTTTTAAAACACTAAGTTTATGCTTAATTGTTTTTGCAGCAATAAAAACCATATATGAGGCTTGGGTTAAACATAAATATGTCTATCCATCACATTTCTATAGACATATAACAAGAAGTACATATAGTGAAAATTTCTTTCATTAAGTCCCTCCCTCTTAGTGTCTGCAACGTTATGGTAACGGTATAAATGCAGTATGGGTCATTTATCTGTGAGTAATCTGTACTCATCCTTGCCATTCTCCTCTTGAACTAGAAGCCTGTAAACACCTGTGTTGATGCCTAAAATGTGCCTATACCATAGCCCCTTGCCAGCTGATTTGTGGTTAGCTCTGCCAATGGAAACCTAGACTGGGGTGGGGCAATGGAAGTCAGAAAGTAAACAGTCATGACTGCTTCACTGCTGCTCCTGGCTGCAGCTGTCCCAGCATCTTAACCCTTGGGAGTTCTAGTTGGTGGCATGAGCACCCAACTTGAGTGGGCCCCTGCAAGAGCAGCACAACTGTGGCTGAGGCAAAGAGGCGGGACAGTGATTTCAGAAGCCCAAGCCCCACTGCCATCATCGCCACCTGAATGGATGCTGCAGACCCCAGGCAGTAGCACATTTCCCTTCACTCCTCCAGTGCTCTGCCAGCACAGACTCCCAAGCAATTCCTCTGGGTAATAGCACCCTCCTTTCTTCTCTTCTGCATGCTTTGCAACACATTTTTGATTGTATTCTGTCTGTCTGATTTCCTTATCCTGGCTACTCACTGATACAAATGGTTTTGCAACAGGAAGTAGCAAATGATGTACAATGATTAAAGACTCTCTTCCTTGCAAAGAACAGAACGTATGTTTCAAGGGTTTTATCTGTGCATCCATTGCAGTATTTGCTCAATGGGTGAACATATGTATGACACAGGCAGCCCTGAGTCATATATTATTTCCTTATTTCATATAATGTACTATTGCATTAAGATTTTCATGAGAAGAAAAAAGAATGGTAGAGGGCAGTGCTGACTGCTGATTAGAAATTTCCAAAGGCAGTGGAGGACACTGGGCCCAGTAATAAGGGTAAGTTCTCACCAGCACAGAGATGACAATTTTAGATTAAATATCTGTCCCTACAGAAAGGAGAGGGAAACAATCCTTTCACACAGCAGTAAGATTGTAATAACAGCTCATCTACTTCACTCAATTTGCTCTGATAAAAACACTAAGAAAAGTAGAAAAGCCACTTCAAATGTATAGCTGCTTTGAATTAAAGCTGTAACAGGAAAGGAAGGCACACTGAGTGTTTTTATTATGAAAATTGTGAAAACCCTGGGCTGCTATTTGCAACAGTCCTGTTAAAGAGGATTCTAATTGCCCCCCACGTCTGCACCTTTCTTCCCAATAAATCCCAGCTGCAATAGTAAAGGCAGTCTCAGAGGGCCATGCAAAAGACCAGCAATTTCAACCTTTGGAGATACAAGCATTCATCTCCCAGGCAGGGCTAAGGACATTAACAGGGCATGCTGACCGTGACTGACCCTATCAGCAGTCAGACAGGTGGCCAGAGCTGGGCAGAGAGATCTGATCCAAGCAGTCAAGACTCTTAAGTCAGTACTTCTGAGGACTTGTATATAGTTGCTATAAGACAAAGGTTTCGTACTACCACTTTGTAACTGGAGAGACAGGGGTGTTGGTCAATGCACAAAATAAAATGTGTTCCACATCATGGCATTTCAGTAAATGATGGACCACAGCGATGGAAGGGAACCCAGAAGACCATGATGCAGTGGAATACAGTCCTATACAGTTAACTTCCAGTTCTCTCTTTATAACAAAGACTATCATGTGCTTACTATATAAGTAATTTGATTAATGGTGACTCAACTTTGGGGCTCTGATTCTCTTGTTTATAAGTTTGCTTGCAATATTTTTACAATAATAACAAAAATGTCACGGACCTCTCTCTTGGCACAACTGAAAAGAAGTAACTAGAAGGAGGGTCAGAACAACAGAGTGAAGGCACTTAGCTCTGTGGTGAGATTTAAAGCCAGGATTCCATCCTCCTGCGAAGCTCTAGCTATTTCCTGATTACCTTCGAGCACGGCTGGCATTTCCCTGCTGGCTGTGCCTTCACCTGCAGTCCCTGCAATCTCTCCAGCCCCTCCAGTCCTTGTCTCACCCCACACCCTGGGTCCACGCATCACACCTGGCTCCTTCCTTACAACTTGTGTTGGGAAAATTCCTCGCATTCTTTTATTTTTTCATTTATTATTTTCATACGGATAGTATGGTACATAATGGATACATATACTGTGAGAAATTGGCACCTGTACCTAACATGTCTCAGTTCCTCTTTTCCTGTTTCCTGTATGCCCTCCTTTTTCACCAGCATCAGATTCACCCATTCATCTTGTAAATCCTTATAAAGTTAAAAAAAAAAAAAAGTGGTGGGGGGGCCTGGGAGATAGCTCAGTAGAATAAGCACTTCCCAGGCAAACACAAGGGCCTGAGTCCAATCCCCAGTTCTGCAAAAAATAAAATAAAATCAATGATCATACATACAGGGTAACAGGCAACTTAATAGGCCCAAAGACATATGAAACACTGAAGACAATTATACTAAATCAATATGCACTTCTAGATACATTCTCTGTGCCAGATTACAAGAACCTTTCAAAAACTCTTTTTTTCCTCTTGTCTATCTTTAATTTTACACTTCATTCTATACTGAGTTTCTCACACAGGAGGTATTTAAGCTTGTGGTCTGATTTCCTTCCTTTCCTGTTGCTGTCTCCAAGTGCATCAATTTTCCTACAGATTATTCCAGTTAATCCTTCTGCATGGCAGAGTAGCACTGCACTGTACGTATATACCACATTTTCTATCAATTCGTCTGCTGAGGGACATGTATGCTGCTTCCAAGATTTAGCCACCAAGAATTGTGCTACTACACAGATGGGAGTACACGGACCACAGTGGCTCCCACCAGCTATTTCTCTGCTAAGTATCTTCCCTCTCATCCTCCGTGTCTCAGATTAGTAGATGCTTACACCGGGAAGGCTATAATTCTAGAACAAAGTATACGGACCCTCTCATATCTCCTGCTAGCATTAGTTACTTTTTCTTCACAAGACCTTGTATATTTATAGAGCATTATGAAATAAAAACTTATTACTTTTCTTCATTCCTGTCTGTGATTCCCATCAAGACAGAAACAAAGTCCACTTCATTGGCTTCTGTACCACCAGCATCTGGCACAGTGCCCTGTACTCAGAGAGACCACAAAGGGCTTGTGAACGCTCAGGCTCTGAGCTCCACCAGCTAGGAAGCAGAGCTACGGCGAACCTGAGAATTTCCATAGGGAACACCTGTTTAGCTTTGTGGACGAGCAGCCCAGAACCCCTGGAGGGAGTGTCCTCCAAGTCCTCATCTTTCTGTCGGGAGCTTTCTTTCTGTTGTCTCCCACAGTTTTCAGGGCTCTCCACCCCCTCTAAAGGAGAACCTTATATTAAAATTCATCAACATTACTCCATTCAATACTTTCATTATTCTTTTTTAGTTTTCGTCTTCTTTTTTCAGGGGTATAATACCTTAGATGTCAGGTTAATGTAAGAATCCTTTCTAGGATCCTTGAATTGCACTAATGAGTAAAAACTAGCAGTCTAGGGCCAAGGGTCAGTGGCATAAGTACCTGCCTGGAAAGCACAAGGTACTCAGTTTGATCCCTGGTACTGCAAACAGAAATGAACCAAACAAACGAACAAAAAAAAAAAAAAAAAAAAAATACTAGCTAGCAGTATAGTGATTTCTTATGTATATTTGCATTTAGCAGCCTCTAAATTAGAATACCTTACATTTATCACTAGGTATAGATGGGTAGAAACATGATTTTCTTATGGACAGTGCCCAACTGTTCCTGACCTGACACCCCACCAACACACAGATTCCTAAGGAAAAGGAGGTAGCAGGCCGCTACATCCATGAACCTAGTCTAGTGCTCCAGTACTTTATGTTAAGGTTGCACAGCGTTCCCCAAAGACTCATGTAATGAGAATTTGATCTACAATGCCGCCAAGCTCACAGGTGGCATCCAGAGAATGAGAGGAGCAGGGAGTTGCTCACTTCATCAGTGGGTGAAAGAGGTCACTGGAGCACGCCTCAGAGGCTGTGCTCTGTCCTACGCCCCTTCTTCACTCTCTGTGTCACCCTCTCTGCTTCTCGGATGCCATGAGGTCAGCAGCCCCCTTCGGCCACACTCTTCCACTTGGCTTTCCTGCCTCACCTCAGTACTGAAGTAGTGGAGGCAAATCACCATGAACCCTGAGCCCAAATGAGTCTTTCCTTGTTAGTCTCAGGTATTTGTTATAGTGATGAAAATCTGACTAACATGCCTTCTCCTGAGTTCAGCAACTACAAACCTTAATCCCTCAGCCAATCACACTTTTGATTCTGGCCCATATGTTGTACCCACAGCCAGACTCTGTCTTTAGCAGATTTTTGGTAATCAGCTGAAGTTTAAAAAAGAAAAAAAAAATGCAAGAAGACAAACCAATAAGACAAAATTGAAAAGTGTCTAGATAAGAGTTTAGAACTCTGCATTAATTTTAAAATCAGATCCAAATCCATTTGCCAACTGGTCTCCAACAAAGAGTTATCTCTGTTCGTGATTCGGACCACCACTCTGGCTTTTTCTTTCCAATTCTTTCCAAAGTAATTTGGTCACTTAATAAAGTTTCAAGGAGTATCAGTTTCCAAATTATTTGGTTAACAGGAAATGTATCTTCCTCTACTGTGATCTTTGTTTCAGTTTTGCCATATATCAAGCAAGTACTCGGCACAAGTAAGCCTTTATCACACTTGAATATATTTTTAATGAATGAATAACTCAATTAGTTTTCTTCTATTTTCAGTTCTGGAAATCACTGACTTTCCATAAACCCCCATCTTTCTCAGATTTTTCACTCTACATGCTGACCAGGTCCTACTCAACTCCTTCACCTTGGCTTCTTATCTCAGAGGAAGACTCCATACATTTCCACAAAGCTAGTCACGCACGTGTTCCTGACAGCTGAACTGCCAAAGTCACCTTAATATTTTTCTTATACAAATACAGTAAAATTAATACAAATCTAGAACTAATAATAAAAATAACAGGGAATGCATTAGATCATTAATTGAGTTACTCTCAGTACACATTTCAATTGTTTTGGAAACAGCAGATAGTTAACTCTCAGAATCTGTCTAAGTGGTATTCAAGTCAAAATCTCCAGAGCTTATGCCAAATACACTTCCCTGCCCAGACAAGAAAAAATAGAGGTATGTTTCACCATTCAAGTTCTTCCTCCCACTTGTACATAAAGTAGTTCTGTGTAATGCTTCTGTCTGTGTTACTTGACTCCTAGGATTTCCTTTGAATACTATAGCCTTATAAAAAGTAAACCCCCAAACAGTAGTCAAACATTAGTGAGTTGTTTCCAAATAGAGTAAAAAGAAATGTTCAGGTTGCTGTACTTCCCACACCTCATGAAACACAACACTCATCAAGCACAGAAATTGAACCCAGTGGCTATGCTTCTATTCATAAATTGATGAACAATTAAAACTTCATATTGTGAAATTTTATCACATAATAAGATCACGTGTTATACTCCTATTACTATGAATTATGTCTAAGACAGATAAGATGATACTTCTGTTTTATACATATCCATCCAAGATCACTCCCTATGAATATTTTATGCCAATTATCATTTCTGCCCATTGATTTTTTTGAGCTTGCTCTATACCCTATACACAATTGGTTTCCACAGTTACATTGTGGTGCACAGCATATACAGTGATCATAGAGAATGGAAGGGAATGTGATTTTAAGAGAAGAAAAAAAATCAAAGGCGCAGCAAACTCAGCTACTACGGGAAGGAACACTTACAAAGAAGGTCTCCTTTTATTACTTTTTCTTTAAAACACAATTCACAATCTATCCTCCATGATAATAATAATAATAATAAAAACTAACGGTGCTTGCCACATACCATTCTCGCAGAAAGATTATACAGAATATATGAATGTATTCTATGGAACATGCATTTTAGAAAAGAAACATCAAACTTCATTTAAAATACATTGTCTTTGTCTGCTTTCTATCACTATTACAGAGTTTCCATATTTGGTAACATACAAAGAATAGAGGCTCACTCTTGAAACATAATCCTAGAGAGCAGAAATCCTGCAACACTGCACGCATATCTTGTTGCACTCTGGTGAGGGCTATGAGCTTCTTCAGCTCTGGGAAGAAGGCAGAAGAACAAGCAGACACAGGTACAAAAGGTGAATCTGGAGAGGACTTGCTCACGACAACTCGTGCAGCAGTCCCCTGAGAATGAGAACACTCCCTGGAGAAAGGAATGCAGAATCCTAAAGAACAGGACTCCCTTGACCTCCTCTTAGAGATCTCACCCCTTGCAAAGGCAATCAAAGTTCAATGAGTTTTGGAGGGACAAATTATTTTAATACAACAGCATGCATGAGCCACTCTTTAAATATAAATAAATCCATTTAAATTAGAATTAATAAAAAACATTAACTGTCCTTTATCTGTAACCTTTTAGACAGTAATCCTGTTTCCATGGTAATGCAAAGTTGTGTTTTATGCTACTGCATGCTTATAACAACTTTTCTAATGATGTTTATTTATCATTTGCACATAAATTTCATGTTAATGAGATGTTCAAGATAGAGGTGTTGTTGTTTTAGTCACTTATTAATATCATGCCACTAAGTATACAATTCACATCCCCTCTCAAAAAAGGAAATTTGCAAAATATTTCTAAGTCTACTTGATGCTTGAATCTTAAATTTCAGCATGCAATATTAATAATGAACTATTAACAGATACAACATGTGACTGATGCATTTTATTAGTATTAAATTCTGACCTGATTGGTATCCTCTTGTTTGTTTCAAATAGCAGGTTTGCTTACTTCAGTCAAAATAGGCAGAATAACTGAAAATTCTGGACAGTTACCCACCTCTACCCAAAACTGAGAGCTTTTATTCAATACTGTGCAGTCACTTGCACTGCAAATCTATGTGACTTTTTGGAAAACTCAGTTGATCTATTGCATTACACCAGTGGTTGCCTTTGAGGGATGTGCCCACCTCAGGCTTTGGGACCTGTAATGTTCTATATCTACACCAGAGGACACATCAGGGCATAATGGCACAGGCCTGTAATTCCAGCAGACAGGAGGTTCATATAAGGGGGCTACCCAAAGTTCAAGGCCAGCCTGGGCTACACAGTCAAAGGCCAGACTGTGTCATAAAGAAATATTTGTCTGCTGGGTGTGGCCAGCCTGAAATACACAGTGAGACCCTGTCACACAAATCAATCAAGTAAACAAAAACAAGAGAATCTGTGGCACAAAACAAACCAAAAACCTACACACTTGTGCCTATTCATAGCTTGTCATTCTTCAATATACAGTAATCCCTGGCTAATTTGCAGTTTGACTTTCACAGAATCACTGTTCTGCAGGTTTTTTGACATTGATAAACTTAGTATTTCTTAATCTGGACAAGGCAAACTTAAAGCAATTTCTCCAGTGAACATGTTTTTTGAATCTTCCATTGTGCTTCATTCTATCACATATGTGCATTCTTCATGTTAGACTGAAGTTAGCTAAAACTCTTCCCCATGCTTCTAAATTAATTTTCTTGAGTTGCAATAGTTTTTTCCCCTTAAGCTAGGCATTAATTGAGCTTTCTTTTCCCCACGATTTTATAATGTCTAGTATACTATATTTCTACTTCTCAGATCTTTGGTGTGTAAAGTCACCTTGTCCTTCCTCCCAGTCACCTAAGAAGAAAAGATGCTCAACTAATTGGTGAGGTGTACAAGGCGTCTGTGTGTGTTGTACACAGGTAGATGGAAATTGCCAAGTACAAATTTAGTCTTGTCATTTTGTTTACACATTGGGAGAAAACCTTCAGTTTATTAAACATTTCATGTAACTGCATCCAAGTTTGCCAAGCTGCAAACTTGGACTTTCTCTGTGTAGTGAATTTTTAATTCTAGTTTCATTATCTGGAAATCAGACTGTTGCTTTCACATGATGCATGTACTGTCTTATGACTAGAGTTTGTTTTCTTTATAGTATCTATAATTCTTGTATCTTTCAAAAGATATTTTGTAAACAGATGATGTATTTCATCATTGAAAACAATAAAAAATTTAAAAAACAAAAAGTTAATCTAAATTATTTATCACAGATTTTTTGCTATATTGCAGGATTTTGCAGTACTGAATAGTATATGTATGTTGTTAAAATTACCTGTTGACAAGTTTAGAAAATGTTAAGAACATTAGAAGTGTTTTTAAAAGTGTGGGAAATGTTTATAAGAGTATGGGAAGGGTTCATAAAACCTTAAAATATAGAAAAATAAATATAGCATCTCTAGTTCACTTATCACAGGATACCTTGTATCTTACCTCTGCAATAAGTGAGGGGCCACTATAATAATAAAAATGTTATTTATATTCCACTGTAACAAAAAAACTTTTGAAATTCTGTAGAATTATAATTATTACTTTATTTCAACACTTTGTTTAAAACTAATGCTTTCTCCCAAAAATTTGCAAATCTCCAAATCAAAGACTAAATGAACTTAAAAATATAATTAAAACAAGCCTTTAAGACGATGTGATTTTGATGTTCCAAAGTTTCTTTGCAGATATGGAATTCATTACTAAAGAGGAGCGTCTGGGACAAACTCGACATACTTAGAGTTTTGGCCAGTATTCTAAGTATATCATAATGCTGTGCTGAGTTATTGCTTTATCAAGAATGTAAGAACTAGCACAGGTAAGGGATGTAGCCTTCCTACAAAGTCTACAGTTCTCTATGAATTAACAACAAAAGCTTACCAGATGTTCCCAAACATTCAAAAGAACGTCTGTTAACTACCAAAAAAAAATGATCTGTATTAAGAAACTGACCATACAATAAACCTTGGTTACCTCCACTCATGAGGGTGTTACTATCTCTCTTTAGAAATGTTCTAAACACAAATCAGTGTTTGGAATAAGTCCAAATTGCTCCTGTGTACAATCACCATATCCTGAGTGACCCAAGGAAGGACAAGCGTTAAGAGTTTTCCTGGAAGATTTGTGGCTCCCCAGAAAACCGGCGAATGCTGGCAAGTATACAAAATTCTGAGCAGCTCCTGGGTTCTGTCTTCTCAAGGTCTGCAAGGGCCACGGACCTGGGACTTGCTGTCTCTCAATATTCTTATTGAAAGAAAAGAGGAAAAAATATGTGCCACTGTTTTTCCTTCTTGCTATCCAAGTATTGTTCAGAGATCTCCTAAATACGGAGGAAACGGTCAAACATTTAACATTTTTTTCATTTATGTATTTGATACAGGATCTCAATGCGCAGCTTGTACTCATAGTGATCCTCCCCAGCACTGGGATTACAAGAGTGTGTCACCACACCCATACTAAGTTCTTAACTTTTGATTCATGTTTCAGAGGCTACTGACTTCTAACTCATGCACAAATTTTATTGTTATATGTAGAAAATTCTAACTCTCTTGTGACCTTTTGTCAAAGATATTCTGAAACAGTTATAGAAAATAAAGCACACTGCAATTTGGATTAACAGGAAGTATTGAAACATACTAAAAGCAAGTGGTTGAAAGATCCTGGTAGATATTAAAATGAGAAGCATCAGGAAAATAATGTCTGCCTATTTCATCAGAAGAAAATTCTGCAGCCAAGAGGATTCTGACTACGAAAAGGTTGTAAGAAAATTGTTTTCTTCCTAAAGATACTATCAGGACAAAGGAATTGGTACACAATTAACATTTTAGGGAAATCTCTTATAGTCTTTCAATATAATTAAATTAGCAGTAAAAAATTGTCCCAACTAAATTGTGTAAAAATAATTCAAAGTTTTTACACATTGCAATATCCAGCATGCAACCTAACAATAACTGCTAATATTTACTGGCCACTCAGTGAATCTCATGCATTGGACTCAAAATAACAGTAGGAAGCATCTTTTTCAGCTTGTGAAAATACGAAAAACACAGGAAGTTATGATCGCTACTTAATAGCAAACCGAGAACTTGAAATTGGGCAATTAACTCTAAAATCTTCCTTCTGAGTATCTTCTTAACAGTGTCCTTCTATCCCTTGTCAAAAATAAGTACCCAGCCAGGCGTGATGGTGCATGTCTATAAACCTAGCACTGTGGAAGGCTGAGGCAGTAGGATTGCAAGTTCAAGCCCAGCCTGGGTCATGTCTCAAAGTAATCAGAATCATAATGATGGCTGGGGATGCAACTAAGTGAGAAGGCCTTAGGTTCAATCCCAGTACTGCAAATAACAATGATGACAGTACAGAAAATAAAGAGAAAAAGACCTATGAATAATATCCTATAGGACAAAGAATCATAAAAATCAGTATTTATATATGATAATGTAATTCAGCCTAGGCACATGAGATTTCCTTAAAGTCAATAAGTTCAAAATATTAAATAGATAGCAAGACTTTGAGCTGACCCCAGTTTTCTGTAGTCACTACATTCATTAAATCTAAGCAGCTCTTAAACCATAACATAAACATGAAAGTCAATAGCTACATGGACATTTTCACTACTCCTCATATCAGCTACACTGCCTTGTCCAACGTGTCAGTGGTTGTGCCCAGAAAGATGAAGGATCTAGTTCTGGGTTACACAGCCTTGTTCATTTATTCACGCATCTATCTAGCCATCCAACACTCTAGCTGAATAACATAAAGTGGAGATCATGCCCAGTATAGGGAAAGGGTGACAGCAGACATACTCCAAGGTGCCCACCCGATGATGAGACAGGGCACAGAAAACATGTGCATCTCAGTGATTGCCAAGGTCAGCCATGGATGTTATGGTAGAACGTAAGACAAGCATCAGCACACATTCACAGAAGGACTGAAGTATAACATGAAGGTTAAACCGTAAGGTTATGTAAGATGTGGCCCAACAAACAAAGAGGATGAAGGGGGTTAGACTAAGGGAATGGTATGTGGCAACAGCACTGAGTTCTGTAAGCACAAATTCCATCCACAAGACTTTAGTCTGGGACACCTAGGGCACAGGAACACATGAAAGAATAAACAGAGGGATTCCAGGATTATAAAGACTTACATATCACCCAAGATAATAGATTTGAGATGATGTGCATGTAATCATCATGTCTCTCTACACCCAGATGAAGCAGATCACAGGAACTGTCAGACATGCATGAAGCAACCCCCCCCCCTTCATCATTTGTTCTGACTTCAAAAGGACAGACTGTGGCCAAGGGTGAATGGGGAGCACAGAAGGGACTCATAGGGCCCAGTAGGAGGCAGAGGGCAGTTGCCAGCACTTTCAAGGGCTTAGTGTCGCTGGAGTAAGGAGTACAATGCCAAGAGCTATGTGTAAACCAGAAAAAGATTTTGAAAACCTGATAGTTATCTAAATGCATGCGATAGCGCTGATGGCATGAAAAAGGAGGGAGATGTGTAGGAAAAGCAATAACATCCATTTCAAAGTAAACTATATTTGGCTTCATATACTCACAGAAGAGGAGAATAAAATTTTCCAAAATGAATTTGCCAATTATTAAAGCCAAAATTGGCAACTCTGATAATATTTGCTAGAAATGAACAAAAGTAAATACTCTCCATGAATCATTCTCAAATGTGCCTAACACAAAACCCTGAGTGGCATGTCCACATTTGGACATTCTGTAGTAGATTATTATTTATTCCTAGCTTAACTTGTTTTGACAACAGACCTGAGTCACCTGAAAGAAACTATATGCATTCATGCAGTGAAATATACATTTTAATAAATGAGAGTCAAAGGAAATAACAGAGAGGTGGTACAGGAGAGCCAACCCCAATCTTTTATCACTCTGATAACCACAGATTTATCTCTCTGCTTCTACCAGCCAAAAGAAAAAAAGATGAAAGTTAACTTTTCAGTGAAAAAGATAAACTATGTCAACAGTTCTCCAGGAGTACAGGTTTAATTTTATATATCAAAATTGAATGAAAGATTGATTTAGCTGAAAGTATGTTATTAGACACCTTTCCCTTGGAAAATTAAGACAATTGTTGCATATTACAAAAGGCAAATTTAAAATCCTTTTCCATTTTAAATACCATATTTCTCACTGGGCATGGTAGTGTGTGCCTGTAATCCCAGCACTCCGGAAGCTGAGGCAGGAGAGTTCAAGGTCAGCCTGCATTAGTTACATAGTGAGTTCAAAGTTAGCCTGAACTACATGGTGATATCCTATCTCAAAAAAAAAAGAAAAAAGAAAAAAATTTTTTTTAGTTGAAGCAAGGTCTCTCTATGTAGTTCAGACTCAAAGTGACCTTCCTGTCTTAGGCTCCCCATTGCTGGGATTACAAGTATGCACCACCACACCCAGTTCTGGGACTAGCACAGTATGCGATAACAGGGATTGAATTCCAGACCCTGCACTTGTTAAGCAGGTGCTTATGCTGCCAATCTATCTCCTTAGCCTCAATGACTATATATATATATTTTTTTCTATTTTGTCTTCAACAAACAAAACTGTGTCTTACTTACTACTCATAATCTCCACTAAACAAAGGAGCAATTTACCTATGTAAAATATGTTTTCAAGTTCAGCAAAAGAGACTGTAATTTGGATTATTATAATCATAACTATGCATTTTCATGAAAACATATCAACCAGTTAATTTCTATTATAAACTGTGTCCACTAAGGAAGCCCTATTTGCAAATGTATACAAGACTATAGGGCATCATGTTTTAAGGATTAAGTGAAATTTCATGAAAAATCGTATTTGGTATATGTTTTCTAGAGCCAGATATTTTCAAGAACAGTTTCATTATTTAATATTTATTCAAGTTATTTTCTTTGAAATACACACATAGATACTAAAGAGTATAGTGGCAATGTATACTATAGTCAAACCAATTTAAATGTGTTTACTAACATTTTTGACATGCAATACACACTACTCTTCTTACCCCTCAGTTCTAATGAAGCCTACCTAATATATGAAAAATACTGTATAAAATTTACTGCACATACATCATCGATCAAATATTTCAGTAACAACACCAATTCTTTTCAAACTTGAAATGGTTAAGTTATATCCGGAAAACTATACCCATTTAGCACACACGTGAGAGCAACATAGTTTGTATTTATTTCGTTTCCATATTAGAAATCATAAACTTAAAATATAAAATAGAGAGTTCATATTAATCTTTTCTCTAAAAGAAACAAGTGCAGGAATATTATCCCTTAAATTTTAACTCTGAAAGAAACCCTCTATAATCTAATAAGAGTCACAAATTACAACATTTAAATATTCATTTGATTCTTCTTACAATGTCTGAAGTCTCCTAAGACAAATCTGTTCAACTCCTAGGAAATTGGTCCTTTCTAGGTAGCTTGTATGCAACCTGGAGAAGAAAGGGTGAAGGCTCAGGAAGTGGGTTGCTGTGATATAGGACATAAAGAAGAAAATATGTAGTGGGATTGTAGCTGCACTTTTCTGATTGAAGTACCTGGAGTTTCAGCAGAAAGAGTGCAGCATGCATTCATGGATCCTGAAGGCAGAGGGCTTCTCGGAGAAAACTGAGTCTGACTACTGCCCCAACAGCTCTCCTACATCTGCAAAGCTCTCCACGCTGCTGCACTTGCTAGTAATCCTTCTTCCCTAGAACTTCTTTCATTTAGGAATACACATTTGTAATTTAAAAAGAGCATAATATTATAGGATTCTGGATTCTTTAAAATATTTGTTCATGTATTTATATGCCACCTCCTCTTAGGTACCATAGTCAAATATGTAACTAAGTGAAGATCACTAAACAGTAAAACCAGAAAATAAAAAAATTAAAAATCAAGGACTTTTTCATAAGATGCAGATGAAAATACCAGGAATTTCCATCATATGCAGTCTATTAAGGGAATCTAACAAGCATTCTCAGAAATACTTCTACATGACTAAGCACAGTGCACTCAGGAGTAAGGACTTCTTAAAAATATCATCTGATCTATAAAACTGTGTCAATAAGCTATATGTGTAGGAAAGTATACAACAATGATTATTATTAATATTTAAACCATATTGAACGGTAGTCTTACTCTTAACTACATGTAGATAAACTACAACAAGCCATACTTATAAGAATGCATATTTGAGATGACAGTTTAAATAACCTAAAATAACTAAATATAAACTATAACATTTTCTTTGTCACACAGAGAAAATTATTTTATTGTTCAAATATACGATAGAAGAATATCAAAGTTCACAAAGAATAAATTAATCTCTAGACTTTCTTGTTAATGAATACTCCCATTTTAACAGTGTTACTGTTATATATTTGATGGTCAGAGACTAAAATATAAGATATAATTTGTCTTTGATCACACAGAACAAAATATCTGTGTATATCTACATCTATCTTTTTGTGTTGTTTAACTTTATGAAATTTTCATGCTTAATGTAGAGTCATGATCCAGTGATGCTACTTTAGAGTTGAGTAAGGGCAAGAGATAAAAATCCTAAAATGTAGTAAGATATACATTTTTAAAGTTTAGACTTTTACCATTAGCAATATACAATACCCTCTCATTTTTTCTTTTATTTTTCTTTATCTGTCTCTGGATTTAAAACAAAATAAACTATCTCAACTAAATTATTCACATTTTAAATAGGATGAAAGCACAATGTGTTATTTGTCAAATACAGTCTCTTTAAGAATAGAGATATAACAAGATAATTCTGTTTTCAGTTTAAAGATGAAACTAGAATTTCACCCTAGGAGTTTCAGTTAACTTATCAGAGCATACTGTTTGGGGTAAAGTACTTTATTTCTAAAGTATCCCATGAAGTATTTGTTACAAGGGTTTACTGTAAGAATCCAATATGATTTCTAAGTGAAACTTTCAAAATAAAAATATATGGAAACATACTCGTTCTCTTTTTTAACTTCAGTTTAATAACACATGTTCAGACTTGATAGGCACTTGATTACAGATAACAAATATATATAAATATTTTAAATAGTTAATTGCAGCACGTTTATATGAGTGAAATGCCAAATCTATACTATCCAAGTACATTTATAAAAGAACTACAAAAGAAGAAATTACATAAAAAAAGAACTGTGTGTAGCCTTCCTTCCATCTATAACAGACTACAAAATAGCATTGCTCTATAATTGTGTTTTATTGACTATTAAAACCATACAACTTCAAGCAGCTCTATTAAAACTGAAAAAACATACTGAAAAATAGAAAGGACAACTAACGTTGAAGTTCTAGAGAATGTAGTCAAAGTTGTTTTAAATCGACTAATGATAAACTGAACTACAGTTCTAGGTAAGCTAGATCTTACAGAGTGGGAAAAATTAGTTGTCAACATGCAGTACTAGTTTCAACCATTCTGTACACTAAATCTGAAAATGTAGTAACTAAATTTAAATAGTTAGAATTTTTTTAAGACAAATGGAGGATTATATTTAATGACTACACAATCAGTAACTTCCATGCTTATAACGAGAGAGAAAATTATTAAACTTATGTCAACCTGAATGTTAACTGGAAGTTATTGCTAACTATGAATATGTATATCTGTATAATAAAAGTAAATAAATATTCATCAGAAGGAAGTAAAGTGAGGGAGGAAGACTGTGTCATTCAGTGGGAAGAGAACCTCAACTTATAGAGTCATCTTTAAATTCTACCAAAGACAGAGAATAAATGAAAATTGGCTATTCCCACATTGCTCATCCCACATAAGAAACTATTCAAACCTGAAAAAGCCACAAAAATTCCATACTAAAATATATAAGCAGACAACATAAATCAAACTGGATTTAGAGCATTCTCTGGGTATCTTTAAATGATGCATATGCAATTTAACTACACTCATCTGTGTATCTATTGGCACAAACCATTCAGTAAGATGGCATTACAGCCTCAATTGCAAAGTAAATGAATTAGAACCTTTGGGACAATCGGCCCAGCAGTGCATAAACCCCACGTCCTATACGCATGGGGCACCTATATGTCTGGTCAGCCAGCTGCCTTGCGAACGATGGGCTGCCTTCCCACATCCACACACCCACATCCCACCTATGGAGCCAGCCAGGAATGGGGGAGACTGTGACAGGAGGAGCCAAGGAACGGCCAAGGGACAAAATTGTCCTGTCTAGACTCTAGAGATTTTGAGAGATTAGCACTGTATTGTAATGAGATTAAATACAGTGCAGGAATTGTGAAGGATTTCTCCTTTCATCTCAAGAATTATTAAGCCACATACATTACAACACATTATCCAACTGAGATTTCCACATCCTCTGGGAGGGCAGTGGAAACAGCCAGATTATCAAAGTGCTGGAAAACAATACCTATTAGAAAATGGGAACATTCTAGGTTTGCAAGAGTAAATGAGCTTAAGCAGGTATTTGAAGGATTTCAGTTTGCCATAAGGAAGATTCTCCTGACACTGTGGATTGTTAACCATTAAAAGTGGTTTGCTGAGACTGCAAAAACTCCAATCCTGAGAATCTGTAAGAATAGGCAAGATGCAGACCTGCTGCGCAGAAGGTCAGAACGTGGGCTTTATCCAACTGCAACTTCACCTGTGCCTAATGACCCTGTAAGCTTAATTCTAAGGATAATGTAAACAGAATTTGTTCCATGTAGCTCTTCCAATTCACCATTTACTTGGGGGCAGTGTCAAGTGCATGAAAGCATAAGAAGGAGTAGTTTGCCAGAAAGAACCCAAGTGATATCTCACAGTACTTGTGTTTCTGATTTTGGTTTCTGATTTTAGATTTCTCATGCAACTCATATCTACTGCTTAATCAAAATTATAACATGTTGCAATTCTGAGTAATTCATGCCAATGAAGTATTGAACTACAGTGGAAAGAACCAAATAAAATAAACAGGCAAAATAAGGTTTTCCTTTTTTTCTGTCACACAGACTGAAAATATTATCTTCTACCTTAGATGAGCAAAGTTGTTCATTAAGTTTGGATACTTAGTCACTAGTAATCTAAAACATGTATCCATCTGTGGTTGTACACACACACACACACACACACACATGCATTTTCTTGAGACATATTCACGCCCTAAAAACCTCAGTTTATGGTAGCAAGTAATAGATCCATAGTGTACTTGACTTAGACTCTAGAATGAAAGTATTTCATAAAAAAATGTATGTCAGTCTGAAACCAGAATAGCTTACAAAGTTAAACAGAAGACACTCAAATTGCATGTTGATATATTTGTGTCCAACACAAAAACAATCCAATTCAGACTTCCACAAAGGTACCCTTTGCTTTCCCCTTAAAGAACCTACACACTTAAGCCCTAGACTCTATCAAGTTTTGACAGCCCACACCTTTCCTTTTCCAAGGATCTGAAGGAAAGTCCTTGGAGTTTATTTACAGAAGGTAACGGCAGTATTATTAAACTAATCACAAGAGATAACTTCACAAAAGCATATTATAAAGTGCCACTCAAACTTTCTATACTGCCCAAATCAGAGGGTTCCTTAAGTTGCCCACAGCTGAGAGAAGCTATCTTCTCAGCTCCAGTTAATCTCACTGGGTAGACAGCTGCATCCAGAGAAGTACAGGTCCCGGGGACTGTTCTGAAATAAGCAGGTAAACATATCCTTCGCTGTGTAACTGCCCAGGAACAGGGCAAACGGACAATACACCAAAGGGTGAGACTTGCACCTTGGAAACCCCCACCCATTCGCCGTATCTCTGCATCTCTCTACCTCTGTCTATGGGATTCCGAGCATGTGTGAGCGCGTACATTACCGGAGAGGGAGATCCGTTCTTGCAGAGGGGTCCTCGGAAGACTCCTTTAATGCCCCGGTAGTGCCCATTGCTGAGATGTCTCGAGCTGATGACCAGGTAACAAGCCATGTGGGTCGGCCAGGCAGCGCTGCCTCAACTCCTCAGCAGACGCGCAGCCCAGGAGCCGTGGGCTGGTGTCTGGGCGGCAGCGGCGACCGTGCCTGCCCCTCAGTAAGGCAGGGCCGCCGTGGCCCGGGTGCGGCGAGCTCCCCTGCCCCTGCTCCGGCTCCGGCCTCGGCTCGGGCTGCGGCTCGGGCTCCTGCCCCGGCTTCTACCCGGGCTCTCGCTCCAGCTCCTGCTCCTGCTCCAGCCACGAGCCGGGCTCCTGCGCCGAGCGGCTGCGGGGACGGCGGCGGCGAAGCACCTAGGGGACCCGGCGCGCAGGTCCACATGCTGCGCGGGCGAGGCGGCTGCTCCACGCGGGCTGGGAGATTTGTTTTTAAGGACAACTTCCCGAGTCCGCCGGGGAGCCGGCAGCCCCCGCCCCTTTGCGCCCGCCCCTGCCTGGGCGCCTCGCGCGCGCCCGGGGACGCTGGGGCGCAGGCCCCCCCATGCTCCGGGCTGCGGCTCCGAGCGGCGCGGGTGACGGGCGGAGCGGGTAGGGGTAAACGCCGCGCTGCGCGGGAGTGGGTGGGGGCCCGGGTCAGGGTGGGCAGGCTAGGGGGCGCGGGCGGAGCGCCGGGAGGAGGCGACCTGGCGCTGGCGCCGCGCTCTGAGCGCTGCCCACTGCGGTTGGCGGCCTCGCTAGGATCCGGGCTAGGACTCCACGCCAACTTTTCAGTGTTTGGGGGACACCCGACCGGGCCAGGGAGGGTGCGGAAGAGGAGGAGGGCCGGAGGAGACAGTGCCCTCCAAGCTTTCACCGCCCCTCGCCTGCAGCCTTTCTGTACCCAGGCGGGCCGCTTTGGCGAAGCTAAGCAGGCTGCTCTGTCCCTCAGCAGTGGAACACACACCTGGGGTTTGCGACCCGTGGAGAAGCAAGTGTTCGGTGCGGAACTTCTGTAAGGTCTAGAAGCCGAGCGTGCACGTACTTGCATGCACATGCATGTACCTAAGTTACAAAGATCCACCTACAAGCCCTCCTGCCCCATAAAGAGATATTTGGGGTCAGAATAAGTAAAACCTCTGCTTTCACAGCCCTCAACAGTCACCCTCTCAGAAGTGATCTTTCACAGACACTATTTCCTTTACTGTACCTTGAGCCGCCAGGGAGCGAACTGCACTGAAAATTGGAGCCCTTTGAGGAAGGACGCAGACTTCGCCTACAGTCCTGGCCCCACCTCCGCCATGCGGAGAAACCCGGGGCCACCGCCTCCCCGCAGCACTGGGGTGAACTGCAAGGTTACTGCTAATTTGTCCTCTAGGCCTGTCAAGTTTTTTCCTGCTCCCTAATCCCCACAATGCCCGATGCCTAACCTGGACAATGAGATCCTCTCACTTTGGGGGGAAAGCTAGGAATTTCCCAAAAAAAAAACTTACAAAATTCTTAAGAAAAAATTTCCAATTCTATTACAACTTGTTATGAACACATAGATGTTTCTAATTTTAAAGGCTTAGCTTTTTAAAATGCTTAGAAGTTTCCAAATACATAAGGAAAATGTCAATTTGTTACAAAGCTTAGATTGAAAATGGCCGTTAACATTACATTTAAAAACTAATATGACCTGTTTTGAGGTACTGTAAACCTTGTATCGAAAGATTGGCAGTAATAGTGTTTTGACAGGATATCCTGTCTGCTTCTTGTACTGTGGATGACCACTAGGAAGATAACAATGTAAAATGTATTAATTATTAAAACTGTCCTATTAATCAGCTTCGAAACTGTCTCATTGATACTCATCTCTCAATAAAATTAAATTAAATTAAAAAACCTTGTATGAACTATTTATCTTTTACCTACCTTACTGGTGAGACGTTTTTGAAATAAAAATAAATGGATGGAGCTGTTTCAGAAGATACAACACACGCATGCATTTTCTCCCTTCTGTTGATGTGTTCAACATCATACCAATGGTGTTTAGCAGCGTGGTGTTTGTGCAAATTAGAGCTGTAAGAGGTTTCATGAAGTCAAGAACAAATATCATTCATCATATATTCTTTGCAAAGAAAACCAAATTTTAATAAATACTGAAACGACAATAGGTGAAATCTTTACCAAAAAATGAATGGGATTTTGAAAGAAGATAGAATAGTCTCTAACTATTGTTCTACTCAGAAGAATAAATCCAAATATTATATCTTATTTTATAACTGATAGTCTACATAACATTTATCTATCTTGATATTCTACTGTGCTAGAACATTATCTTATATACAGTTGAGTTTTACCCACAGTAAACAAAGTAGTGCACTCTTTTTTAGAATAACGTTCCCAAGATTATAGTGATTTTGCTAAATTTCTTAAAAAGTGATACATTTTGCAGGTGTTGCTGCTTTGGAAATAGATGATGCAGATTTTGTTGATGTGCCAGGCTTTAAGTCAGTTATGGCTGTTCGTTGCTTTTGAATGTTTTGCCATTCCTCTTAAAATTTAGAGCTAAAAAAATGGTGCAATTTTAAAAGACCTTAAAAAGAAAATAATCCTGTTTTCCAGATCGTGATTGATATCAATTACTGTGATATCATTTTATTCAAAAAGTTCCCTTCATTGCTAGCCTACAACTTTAGACATGGCTCATCCAATTTATGGAATGAAAGACATCTACACTTAACTGGAAAAGTTGCAAGAGACACCAGTTGCTCCTTTGTACTAACTACTCTTTACACTACAAGATGTTTGCTTTCCACGTGTAGCAATACAAAATTTTCAGAGAATGTGAAATGACGGTAAAACACTTTAAAATATGCCTGTGCTCTGTTAAGTGTTAGACATGTGCCAAATTCCATTCAAAGTAGCACTATAAAAAAGCAAATATCATATGCACTTTTACAGAGCCCATCTATTCACAGCGATGTTTGATCTGATGTGTTGCCATTCCATGGAAAAGGATGTGAATAGAAAAGGGCATGAGCTCCGGTCAGCAACCAGTCTGACATTTTCATATATTTAGAAGATTCATGCAGAAAGAAGTCCACCCTTCTGTTACCATTATCAATGTAGCTCAAATATCTCCACATCCAGGACCGCTTTAATCAGATCTCTATTTCAGAACCTTTTTCTTGAACAATTGAAATACCCTTCTTATTGTGTCTCTAATTCCGATGCTCGATATTCTCTGTACCAAAAAGCCAGAGTGACATTTGAAAAAATATAGATTCTATGCTAACATTTCCCTACTAAATATTTAATGAGTTCACATCACACTCAAAATAAAATCTAAACTGTACTTTAAAAAAAAAAAAGTTTTGCTTACCTGAATTCTGCCTGCCTCCCACTGAACTGCTCTCTCCTAGTCCCCTGGGTGTCCTGATCACTCACATCCAGCTGGTTTCTGCTGCGGTCTTAGTCCTGCCTGTCTCCCACAAGAGAGGGAGGGGGCATCTTCTTGTCCTTCAGGTCAGATTTAAAGGCGGTCTTTTCAGACACCTTCCTTGACCACCCAGGATAAAGGAACTACAGGGGCCTGGTAGTTTTAGGAAGGTAAGCTAATAGATTTTATTCTTGAGAAAAGAATTAAAGTTTTCTATATACAGATACAAAATGGTCATTCACTTGTATCCTCTTTTTTGTTTTGTTTTGTCAGAGATGGGTATTCCATTGCCATTTAATATTGTAGGTGTGTGAACTCCGCAAAATAATGCAGTATAGTCCAGGAGTCCATAATAGTAGTGGGTTATCTGTAGGACTGGCAATGTCAGAAGTTGTTGATTTGAGCCTTTTACAGCTCAGCATGTTAATATGGCTTTACCTTTTATACCTCATTTTTATACTTTTCTGCTGGATGGTTATATAATTAAGTAGTTATGAATACTACTTATTATTTTTAAGATATTTCCAACAGTTGTACATATAGTATTTGTTATAGGTTTTGTGTTGTATTTTGTAATGTTAACCACCCCACACCCCATTATTTATATGCCTTTAGTTTATAGTCTGGCACATTTTGTTTCATATTTTTCTCCTTTTGAATAAAACAATGAATTGTGAAAAATATAGTGTCCCCAAAGGCAAAAAATAATAATTAAAGTTTTCTAGAGAAATATAACAGGAAGTATGAAGTGCCCACATATCTTCTTAAAATCCAAGTAAGTGACTTCTTGCATTAATGTGCCACATTTCTTACAGAGCATAAGCCAATATTGAATAATATTAGTGTCATTCCTGTTTTACCATAAGGCTCAATCTAAGTGTTTCATATTATTCAACTTTTGACATGTACAATGCCACATATCCTCCAATATAGTATCATAAGGAACAGCTTTATTGCTCTCATGATGTCTTGACCCCACTTCTCTGAATCCTTGGAAATTCTAAATCTTTTTACTCTCTTCTTCATTTGGACTCTGTAAGAATATTGTATAGTTGAAATTATACAGTATGTAGGTATTTTAGATTGATTTATTTTACTTAGTAATATGCACTTCAGTTTCCTCTGTGTCTTTCAGTAGCTTGATAATCATTTTTAGTACTGAATAATATTCCACTGTGCTGTAGTTTAAATTATACCCATCACCCATGAAGTCCTAGTCCTGGGTAAATGCCACCTTATTGAAAACAGCCTTTGCAAATGACCAAGTTAAGATGGTATCATTAGAATGAACCCTATTCCAGCATGAGGATGTTCTCATAAAAGGGGCACACTGAGATGCAGAGACAGAGTCATGGGGAGAATACCAGGGGAAGACTGGAGTTACTTTGCCACACTGCAGCAAATGCCAAATATTGCTGCCGGTGACTAGAAGCTAGCAAAGAGACAGAGAGGGGCAAAGGGAGGAGCAGGCCTCTTTTCCTCCCTTGTGTTGTATGCAGGCTACCTGCCCTAGAACGAGAGCAAAACCCAGCACTAGAGATTGACCCAAGCACAAACTCTAGATTCAGGTACCTCTAGAAAGCCCATGCCCTATGATTTCATGAGGCTTGGGTGGACATGTAGGCAAAAACTATAACAACTTAGGATTTTTTCATGTGCTAAATACATTTATGTTTTTATTTTAGGAAAATAGTAAAATAAAATTTCATAATAAAATGATAGGAGAAAAACAATTGTTAATACATTACATATTGTTATCTTTAATGTAGCTACTCAGAATATAAGATATGGGCAAAAAATTTCTCCAGTTGATATTAGCATAAACTATCCTTTTCAATTAACTAAGAGACACAGGGTATAACAAACTTGTACTTTTTTTTTTCCTTTTCCCTTCCTTTCCCAAACTTTTTCCTAATTTAGTGCCTTTTTCCTTCTGAACAAATTCTTCCTATTTCACAATGCCTATTGTACATTTTGACCTTATTTGTTGTTTCAGTTTCTCACACCAGAGAGATAACATTGTGTTTACACAAGTGAATCTGGTCATAGGTAAATGGATGTAATGGAACAATTTTCACTGTTATCCATCAGGCTCTGGCTGGGACATCCAAGATGTCATCTCAAAACTTAAGGCCACCTAGGCTTTCTTCTTTGTCAGGAGTTTTATGGTTTAGTGTTTTACAGTCTGGGCCTGTGATTCATTTTGAGCTAATTTTTGTGGAAAGCATAAGCACTAAGTCTAGATTCATTATGGGGGGATGATATCTACTTGAGCCAACTCAAGCTGTTGGAAGGACTGTCCTCTCTCCACTACTCTGCCATTGTTCCTGTCAAATATGAGTTAACTGTAACTCTGTGTGATGTTTGGGCCTTGATTTCATTTCCTATGATCAATTTGTGTATTCGTTCACCAATATTGTATTGTGTCATTTTGTAAGAAATAACTGATTTAGTAATTTAAATTACTATGTTTAGTATTCTCTTGAACTTTTATGCATAGACTCTTAGAATTTTTTATTTTATAGAATTTGTGGCCTTAACATCAAAAGAAATCCAACAGTAACTTAACACTGGAATCCTTAATTGTCATTTTGGGGAGTAGGTAAGTATTTTTTGTTTTAACCTAATTAAACAGTTATTTCATTATTATTATAATACATGTATGAAGTGCATGTATGCACATAAATAAAAGAAATTCTGAAATTTCAGTCAGTGATACTTTAATTTCATATCTATATCCTAAACCATTTGGACAAATCCCACTCTAAACTCACATTATATGAAAATAATGTGAACTCTCATCTGCTTCTTTCAAATTCAATTCATCTATCTTGCCTCCTGAAAAACTACTTAGATTTCATGTATGTATTAAATTCTTTATTATTTAGTGGCCAGAGATTTTGTATTCATAATTATATGATTCCTGAGATGGACATTTGTTACTTACAAAACTCCTTGAACCCAGTAGGCAAGAATGTAGTTAGCAGAACAATATAAAAAGGATAACACCTTAGAGCATGTGCTTATATTAGGTACAACAGGACCAGGCTATAAATATGAACCTGTGAGGCAGGATGGTACAGGAATAGCAGAGAAGCCATATAGTGTTGAAATGTGGATCTTTCATGTCTTCTAAAGTCTGTATGTTGAAGGTTTTTCTCCTAGAATGTTGTGCTATCAGAAGGTGGTAAAACTTTAGGCCTAGTGGAAGGAAGTTTGACCATTTGGAGACATGCCTCTGAATGGTGTATTAAGGGCCTAAGCTCTTCCACTTTCTCTCTTCACACCCTACCCTTCGTGAAATAAGTAGTTTTCTACCACCATTCACAGCTGCCATGATTACAGGCCAAGAATAATGGAGCCAACCAACCATGGACTGAAATCTCTGGAACTGTAAGCCAAAAGAAATGTTCCTCCATAGAAGTGTTTATCTCAGGTATTTTGTCACAATGACAGAAAGCTAATGAATACAAATAGGAAGTTAAATACTCCTTCTAGTGTTTTAATAGAAATTAGAAAGCCAAATTTATATACTTAATCTCTACTATTTAAATGTTAGTGACTGTGTATATCTTTTCCTATTGTGAGGATTTTTAAAACCACTATATAGGTTGTCTTTTCACTCTGTTGACAATTTCTTTTGACATGCAGAAGCTCTTTAAGAAGAGTTGATCCCATTTGTTGATTCTTTCAAGAGCTTCCTGTGCGAATATATGTTTGTTCTTGAACTCTTTACCTACCCCTATGTCTTCAAGAGTTCCTCCTACTTTCTCTTCCAGGAGATTGAGTGTTTCTGTCTTAACGTTTAGATCTTTAATCCATTTTGACTTTAACTTAGTGCATGCTGATAGAGCTGGGTCAATTTTTAATTTTCAGCATGTACAAAGCCATGTTTTCCAGCACCATTTGTTAAAGAGGCTATCTTTCTTCCAGTGAGCTTGTGTAGCCCCTTTGTCAAAGATAAGATGGCTGAGTGTTTTCGTAGATGCCTCTGCATCTTCTAATCTATTCTACTGATCCTCAGGTCTATTTTGTTGCCAATACCATGTTGATTTTATCACAGTGGCTTTGTAGTATAATTT
>PVKA01027249.1:0-30717 GCA_004027165.1 Ctenomys sociabilis
CCAACAGGTCCGCCAGATCCGGAAGAAGATGATGGAAATCATGACCCGAGAGGTGCAGACAAATGACTTGAAGGAAGTGGTCAATAAACTGATTCCAGATAGCATTGGGAAAGACATAGAAAAGGCTTGCCAATCAATCTACCCTCTTCATGATGTCTTTGTCAGAAAAGTAAAAATGCTGAAGAAGCCTAAGTTTGAACTGGGAAAACTCATGGAGCTTCATGGTGAAGGTAGTAGCTCTGGAAAGGCTACTGAAGATGAGACTGGAGCTAAAGTTGAATGAGCTGATGGATATGAACCACCAGTCCAAGAGTCCGTTTAAGATCCAGATTTTTAATAGTGATAAATAAAGTCCTATTTGTGATGAAAAAAAAAAAAATAAAATGCCCCCATAGTTAAATCACCTCCCAAAATTTCTCACAATATTTCATGAGGCTTTATGGGGATATTTATGTATAAATCACAACAGCAATAATTTTAAAAATATATTTATTTTCTTTTTAAAAAGTTTTCAATGATTCTAAAATTTAATTTTTATTATTTTAAAGCTCACATTCATCATAGGAAATTTTTACCTGCTCATAGTATGTCTACACTACCACTAGCAGTGGTGAATGGTTCCTTTTCCCACAGTCCTCTTACAGCATTTCTTATTGGTTAATTTATTGATGATAGCCTGAAGTGAGATAGAATATCAACATTAGGATGTTGAAGACTGTTTCATAGATTTGTGCTTCTTTATCTAGGAAATATGTATTATTCTCAGATACAGGTTTTGGGTCTTTTGCTGAGTTTTTTTATATTTTAGATATCAGTCATTTCAGGAACAATGGACAAGAGTTATACCATTCTTTGGTTGTCTTTTCACTGTTTGGTAATTTATTTTGATATGTAAAAGCTTTTAAATAAGATGAAATCCCAGTACTTCATTGTTTATAGTATTTTCAATGTCATAGGCTTTTATTCATTAGGTATTTGCAAATACCAGTGTCTTCAAGATTTCTACCTATATTCTCCAACAGATTTAGTGCCTCTTTAATAAAATGGATGTTTGATCCAATTTAACTTTAGTACATGGTAATAGACATGGTTCTAGTTTTAGGTTGTGGCATGTGAAAAGTCAGTTTTTCCAATATGATTCATAACAGAGGCTTTTTTCCCAGTCAAAGGTAAGGTGGCTGAGTGTATTTGTAGTTCAGTCTGAATATGCTGTTCTGTTCCATTGATTTGTAGGACTATTTTTTTACAGTAATATGATGATTTTATCACATTTCAAGACAGAAATTGTGGTGCCTTCTGGCTGGACTTTGTTACCAAGAAAATATCATACCATTGAGAATTAAATATATTTTTACCTATATATTTCATGTTACTTATTAATGAGAAACTCTTTAATTTTCTACCCATCAAATTACTAAACTCAAGTACTTATATGTGGAAGGAAAACTCTTATCCCTTAAAACAAGATAAATATATATTCCACATATTAGTGATGAGTCTTCTGATATATTTGATTAAAACATCTTTTTAAATGAATTTTATTGAGCGACAAATAGCAATAAGACAGTTTCAAGACTGATTAGTAGGACAGTTTCAATAATTAATGCATTGCATATTGTTGTCTTTGTAGTGAATATCCATAATACAAGATGCAGACATGTTACCCTGTGCAAACTATCAGTATAAATCTTAT
The DNA here is from genome assembly GCA_004027165.1 of Ctenomys sociabilis. Classification (NCBI taxonomy): domain Eukaryota; kingdom Metazoa; phylum Chordata; class Mammalia; order Rodentia; family Ctenomyidae; genus Ctenomys; species Ctenomys sociabilis. The sequence goes on from PVKA01027249.1 coordinate 1,694, forward strand.
CATAGAATTAAGAGAAAGTAGCTGTAGGTTTATCCTGTTTTGTACATAGAGATACAAAATGGTCCTTCATTTGTATCCTCTTTTTTTGTTTGTTTTGTCAGAGGTTGGTATTCCATTGTCATTTAAATAGTGTAGATGTGTGAACTCAGCAAAATAATGCAATATAGTCCAATAGTCCATAATAGTAGTGGGTTATCCGTAGAAGTGGCATGTCACAGGTTGTTGACTTAAGCCTTTTACAGCTCAGCTTATTAATATGGCTTTGCTTTTTATACCTTGTTTGTATAGTTTTCTGCTGGATGGTTAAAACCAAGATAAAGCAAGACATACATAACAAGAAATGTTACTTTTGTATCTGGCAAGGTCAATCAAATCACTTCAGGATTTACCGTGAAACCCCGTACCACAATTTTAGATCCTTTGTCCGTGTGAGCCATGTGGATGCATCACCACCATTGCTTGACCAAATTCCTCTTTGTGGAAGCCGGAGAGATGGTTTTCTCTCCATGTGAATCTCTTAGGCACACTCTACATTATTGGTCACTTTCCTCTGTGGTGGCATAATGCCCTTGATTACAAAATTTGGGACACAACTAAATTACTGTGCAGGTTCTCTTATGTCCTGAGTCCTCACTGACCTTGAAAGGCCCAGGACAAAATGTTAGTTGTCCTTGCAGCCCTTCTTTTTCCTCTAATTTTTGGTCTGCAAACTAAGTTGATAACCCTCCAAAAGAGAAGCATGATGACATTATTACCGTGTAATATAGGCAGTTGAGCCTAAACCTCACTATCTGTCTGAATATCAAACATCTTAGACATAACATGGAATAGGTATTTCCCATCAAGTACTGATATGTTAAACTTTAAATCCCTATAGAATGTGAAGAAAAAATTGAAAACATATTTATAATACAGGAATAAACACACATTTTTACAAAGTAATTTAGAAATTTAACCATATACAGCACTATAGCAGGAGAGTCCTATGACCTTCTTTTTCTCTTGTCTCTTGTTTTCATTCATTACTGTTTTTTTAAAAAACAAATATTTACTTGAGATACAGTATAGCAGTAATTAGTATGACATGATAGGCAGTATGTATTTAGAAGATCAGAATGCCAGACATTCCAAGATTGACCCTAGTATTACACATTGCTGTCTTCAGTGCAGTTGCTGAGTTCACAAGTATAAGCATATATAGTCAGCCAGGATGAGAATCCTACCAATTAACTGCTAATTTCAAAAACCTGCTAAAGATTCTCAGAATCATTGACTTAACCATCTTGTGCATATAAACGTATGCTTTGCTCCTGTCATGTTTCATAGCTTTCCTCCTTGCCCTCCAATTGTTTCATCCATAAGTTCTCACTTTCCTTTTAATTGTGTTATACCTTTGTATTTGTATTTCTTCTTTTGGGTTATTAAACCAGGGACAATATATGATGTTTACATATGTGGGTCTGGTTTATTTCACTTACAGGTATATCTCAAGTGGAACCAACTTCATATAAAGTCATAGATCCTTAAAAGTGTAGGACTGGAAATCCCATTCAAGCTGGCTATCCCCCTACTGGGAATTTTCCCAAAGGAACTGAAAACATTGTATCATAGTGATATATGTGTACGTATGTTTATAGCAGCATGATTTGTGATAGCAAAATCTTGGAGACAACCAAGATGTCCATCACATGAGGAATGGTGTTATTTCTATATAATGGAGTATTACTCAGCTATAAAGAATGATAAACTTGAAGCATTTATATTGAAGTGGATGCCACTTAAATATTTACTCGTAAGTGAAATAAACCAGGCTCACATGTGTAAATATCATATAATCTCCCTAGTATAAGAAGACAAAAGAAGAAATACATATAGAAATGTACAACAACACCTAAAGACAATTGAGTCAGATAGGGCAAAGTCAAAGGCATATGATTCTGGGTACTAGTCAGATTTTCTTCTGGATGATTAACAATCTAAGTTCATAGATCAAAATTGGAGAAATAGAAGAGCCACAAGGCAGATAACATTTTAGCACTAGCCTTTCAAGGTCAACAAAGACTCAGGGCATAAGAAAACCTGTACTGTAACATGATGAAACTCAATTGAGCCCCAATTTTCTGATCAAGGAGGTTATAGAGCCACAGAGGAAATAGATTGATGATCTATAGTGTGCCTGGAGAGAGTCACCTGGAGAGAAAACTTTTTCTCAGGCTCGCATAGAGAGCAAACTGGTCAAGCATTGGCCATGACTCATCCACATGGATGACACAGACAAAGGATCTACAGAGTAGGGTACAGGATTACAAGATAAACCATGAGGGGACTTCACTGACCTCATCAAAAATAAAAGCTACATCTTTTGGTATATATGCCTTGATCTATCTTGGTCTTAAGCATCCAGCAGAAAAGTGTAAAAATGAGCTATATAATGTGGGGCCATAATAATAAGTTGAGCTGCAAATGGCTGTAGTCACCAACTTCTTCAGATAACTCACTATTATTGTGTAATGCTGCACTGTGTTGGATTGTGTCACCGAATTCAGGCACCTAAATTGGTTTAATGACAATGGAGTGCTCATCTTTGACAGGTCTAGACAAAAAATAGGGGGCCAATACAAGGGAAGAATCATGATGTGTGTGTATAAACAGCACAGTTAGGATAAATATGCTGTGCTTCTGCATCATTCTATCAGAAGCAAGATTTGCAGTAATAGTGGTTGGACAAGATATTATGTTGGCTTTTAGTACTAGGGACAGACACTGGGGAGATAACAAGGTAGAGGGTGTTAATTGTTTAAACTGTGATATAAATCAGCTGTAGAGAAATAAGATAGGTATATAGCTGCACTTGCTTCATTCACTGATTAGAGACATCTGCTATAATAATGTCTGTATGTATAGTATCATGTATGCACCTTGTATGACACCAAAATATTATGAAAACATTTTGAAATGCATTGATTTTTCGAATGTCCTGTTAATTTGTCTTAAAACTATCTCATTGCTATTTGTAATAGCAATGTAAAAATAGTAATAAAAAAAGTCATGATGATCCCTGAATATTTTGGTATTAACGTATATAAACTTTTAAATAGTAAATAATTGTTATGTTTCCTTGTATGATACAATGAAAGTATATGTAATTTTGATCTTTAAAGATGCTGAGCTGATTTTCAGGGGTTTTGACTCTTTCCCTCTATTTAATATTCATTATTTTTTATGTCATAACCCAAATATTCTTTGCTTTAAATTTCAAATAATTTTGCATTTCCATTGGAAGCAGCCAATTATCTCTGTGTTTATCTTTTCCCAGATGATAGAAATTTAGTGTCAAAATTAGAAACAATGACATTAGGGGTCAGACTGTCTGGAGTACTTTTCAAATATACTTTGTTCTGGTTTGTGTCTAGTTGTTCTAGTTGTCCCCCAAAAACCCCATGAAATTATTGGATGGAGACTTCTAGAGTTTGAGATTAATTCATAATCAAGGCTAGGATTATGGGTCTTAGTACTTCTGGGATTATGGGTGTGAGCACTATATCTAGCCTGCAGTGGACAGACTGAATTTAAGGGAGACAGACTTCCTCTCTGTTGCTTTTGTTGCTGCTACTCCTCCACCTTGATCTTGCTCCTTGCCACTGCCATGAACTGCTGCCCTCTGCCAAGTCCCAGTCTACCTTGGAGACAGCCAAGCATGGACTGAAGCTTCCATTTACTGTGAGCTAAATAAACTCCATTAACTGTGAGCTAAATAAACCTTTCTTTTCTTCATTTTGGGTGTCAGGTATTGCTCCTAGCAATGAGGGAAGGGTAACTGAGATATATTTAAATCATTAAAAGAAAGAAATTTGACATACATACAAAATGTGTTGAAGTAGGATGATGTAATGTTTATCCATGAGGTAACTATATGTATTTTTTTTCTTTTGAGGGGAAGGAGTATTTGATATCATTTTAAGCAGTAGAGTCAAAATTCTTGACAAATGTCCACTTTCCTACCACAAATCATTTCACCTGACTTATATTCCTTATAGCAGCAATAACACAAAATATGTAGCCAACAATTTTGAGATAATTTTCCTACAGTTTTATAAGTAAAATTAGCTATGATAGAACATTTTATTTAATTGCCATACATCCTAAGTACTGGCATATAACTCAAAAATGGATGAGTTACGTCTTCAATTGTATAATGGTTTAAAACTTTTAAAGTTAAGACAATTTAAAGAAATGCAAAATCCAGGAATTCCCTTTCACTGTGGTAGTAAGATCATATCAACTGTCACTGAAAGTATGAAAAATACACCAGTGGGAAAATATTACAATAATATAAGACTTTATTATTTCAGTCAATACAAATGAAAACAACCAAATCTTACCAGTGCTTACTATTTCTGAATCTTGGCTTTGTTGGGTTTTCAATTTCTTTACTATCCTCAGATTCTTAGATAACTTTTCACTTCTTCAAAATTTGGGTCTATCTCTTGAAAACAACTAGGATGAAGGAAAAGATAATTCAACACCTGCAAGGTGATGCAAAGATGAACAATGTGAGACTAATAGGCATGAATGAGAAGGAAGGAATCAATACAAGAGATATAAAAAGAATATGGGCAGAGGTAATAGCAGAAACCTTCCCAAATATGAGGAAACAATCTGACATTCAGACAACTGAAGCATATAGAACTCCAAATAATATCAGCTCAATTAAAACCACTCCCAGACATATAATAATCAAGATTCCAGAAATTCAGCACTGGACCACTATACTAAAAGCCGCCAAGGAAAACAAACAAATCACATTTAAAGAAAAATCCATCACAGTAATGACAGATTTCTCTTCACAAACCATCAAGTCAAGAAGATCAAAGTACTTCAAGTCTTGCAAGAAAACAAATTCCAACCCAGACTGATATACCCTGCAAAACTCTCTTTCAAGTATAATGGAGAAGTAAAATGCTTCCATGGCAAAGAACAACTAAAGAATTTCATGATGACAAAGCTGAGCCTACACAGACTACTAAATGATGTTCTAGAGAGGGAGCAAAACAATCACAAGCCCATGAACAAGCATGGAAAGAACCCACCAAATAGGGCAAACAAACACAGAATAAGAGGTATACAGTAGTAGTCTTTCAGTTATTCTTTTGTATACAACAGCAAAATATTTCTATCAGCACACTTTAAAAGTAGACTTCTCTTGCACCCTTTAAGGTCAAGATTTCATATGGGACTACCGGGTGGATTTCAAGGAAATAGCTGTAGCTCAGTCTCACAAGTGACACTTGGCCACCAGTAAGTGTCATGGTCATTATTAATGTCCACAACACACTAGAACTTTGTGTGATATCCTATCCCGAAACTGTCAGAAGTGATGGTCATTTACTTGTCATTATAGCATTTATCTTATGTTTTATTCTTAATATTTCTTTATTATCATGAAAATTTTTTCTTAGTTCAATTGTTTTGAAACATTTAATTTTTAATTAATATTTTCTGAATATTGCTTAATCTTAATTTTTGTTTTAAGATTTATACTATATCTTTTAGTTACAATTTATATAAAAGACATTGTATGATATCTTCTCCTAGTACTATAAATTTTAAAATGTATATTTGTATTTTCTGTTGACTGTATATTACTTCTTCCATGTCCTTTGTATACACATACACACACATATATATATATGAAGAAAATACGTGTATAACCCGACATAACATTGGTACATTTCATAGAAATCTTCAGTGACCTTTTAAATATGGATCACCTAATACATGTTGTATAATCCTGCATAACTATCACTTTGAGAGCTCTTCATTGTTTATCCAGGAGCATAGTGCAACTTCTCATGCCTTTTGAATTATACTCTCTGTCATTTCATATATGCTACGTCTGGATGTATTAAAATATTTCACATTTTTATAGCTAGAAAATATTTTACTTTTAGTTTTCAAAGGTATGTTTGCCAAGTATAAAATTCAAAGAGGTTAGATTTTTTCTTTCAGTCCTTTAATTAGTCTAGTTTCTTACACACTTGGTCCTTTTTTTAGTGTAATGTGGAATAAGATGCTATTTCATTTTGTTCTTCTATAGCTAATCTTTTTTATGTATATGCTTTAACCATTTTTTTCTTTATAATAAATTTTGGACAATTTCATTTTTGTGTATCTTGGCATGATTTTATTTAAATTTCTTGTGGAAAAGGTTCACTTTTCTTGGAAATGTGGTATTATAAGTTGAACTACATTCAGAAATTTTAACTCTTTAAATATTTATTGCCTATTCCTTTCTACCTTGAGAATTCTAATTATATGAATATAAAAAAAAGAAGGCAGTTTATGCTTATAATTTTTGGTTTTACTCTTATTTTTTTCCTCTCTTGAATTTCTTATAATTGCTTAGTTATTATTTTTTTAAACAAATCTTATACATTTATATCTGGTAATCTGAAAAACTAATTTGCACATAGCATCATGTAATATAGCAACCATTGTTGGATTCCTATAACTTTGATTAGTGAACTCTTGTATTATGTATAATGCTGTTTTCTTCTATCACTATTTTGTATTCTTTAAAAATAATAATAAAAATATAAACAAGCAAAAAGGAGAAATGGAGAACAAAGGTAAGGATTGAAGTTTTGCATGGCTGGCAGCATCTGAAATCTTGGTCAAGTTTTGGTCTTATTAATAGTATTTCCGCTCAGGTTCTTTGAAGTTCGGTGAAAGCCTTCATTACTTTATTTCATTATTAATTTTATTGAGAAACAACAAGACAGTTTCAAAACCGATTAATAGGATAGTTTCAATCATTAATACATTGCATATTGTTGTCTTCAGAGTGCTTATTCATAGTACACAATGCAGACAATGTTGCCATCCTAAGATAACAGCTCCTGCTTTGGCATCTGGAGCAGGCTTATGTCCCATGCTTAGGCGACAAATCCCACTTGTGGGGGAACATTGGCATAGGGTTATGTGCAAGGCTCTGCTTTCCTGGAACCTATTGTAATTACAGGTTGAGGACAATGGCTGAAGATTTCTAGGCATTGCACCGGGCAGCAGCTTCTGAGCTAGGTGTTGTAAACACTGGTGATCACGTATCTCAACAAATCTTGAAAATTGACGTAATTGCTCATATTTTGGTGCCATCAGCCTCAAAGAGAATAAGGTTGATTAAGTAATATAGGGTTAGTAACCTAGATTACAATTTCTATCTTTCTTTTTGTGGAAGCAGGGATTGACTTGCCAGGAAAGCAATTATTCTACTTAACTGTCTCCTCCATCTCCTACATAACATCTTAACTGAAGAGCTAGCAGACAATTTGCACAGAAGTTTACAGCTTCACAGCTGTTGTTGAACAGTTGTCTTCACAACTGAAGAATGACTATTCCTGAGAAAGATATCACATACTAAATTATGCATTAGATATTAATTGTACTATACTTTCAACAAAAGGACTTATTAAGAAAACTGGAACCACAATGTTAGAATATTTTAAATTGAATAATAAATATTAAGTCATTTAATCATCTTGTGACTGGCATGTTTAATATTTGGCAGCAGCAACAGTTCTCCAATTGTACCTTATTTTTCTATTTAGGTAGGAAAATGAAAGAAAATTAAAATAATTCATAAGACCCAGTTTGAAATATTTTATAAAAGAAACATGCTGGTACAAACACTTAACTCTTTGGAACTATCCATTAAAGCCATTATGACCTAGCAGTCATATTCTAAGGAAAATGACTAGAGGTGTCCAAAAAGAGACGATACAAGAGTGTCATAATATTCTCAAACTTGAAAACACACAGATACTTTTCAAAGCAGAAAAGATAATTGTGAACGATGAATAATGTGTCACCATAAAACAGTAATGGTAGACCCATCACATGTCTATAATTGTGTTTTCTTTTAAGGTAAAAGATGTTACTGCTTGGCTTTTTTCTAAATGAAAACCTCAGTATTTAGGCTTAACTGTGATATTTACATTTTGCAATAAATAGTGGGCTTTGGGTTGCAATTCAGGCTGTTGGTTTGGGCTCCTGGCTTCTAAAACTTTTGCCATCACTTCCTGGATGAAAACAGCGCAATCCTGATACTTTTAATACCCTGGGAAAGTGACATTCATCATTAAGGGGGGAAAAAAAAAACAAAGATATGCTACAACACTTCATCTTTATAAAATTTATTTATTTTTTATTTATTTATTTTTTATTGAACAAATAGCAATGAGACAGCTTCAAGGCAAATTAATAGGACAAATTCGATAAATTAATACATTGCCAACTGTTTTCTTAATGTTATGGTATCATACAAGGTGCATACATGATATTATACTTACGGATATTATAGCAGATGTCTCTAATAAGTGAATTAAGAGTGTAGCTGTTTACTTATATTTTTATACCTGAATTGTATCACAGACTCAATAATACTTTCTACCTTGTTTTCTTCCTAGTGGTTGTTCATAGTACTAGAAGCTGATATGTGGATGAATCATGGCCAATGCTTGAACAGTTTTCTGTCTGTGAGAGCCTGAGAAGAAGTTTTCTCTCCATGTGACTCTCCCCAGTCACACTATAGAACATCAGTCTCTTTCCTCAGTGGCTCCATAATCTCCTTGTTCAGAAAACTTGGCACAAAACTGAGTTTCATGATGTTACAGTACAGGTTCACCTCTATCCTGAGTCTTTGCTGATCTTGAAAGGCTAGGGCCAATGTTGTCTGCCTTGTGGCTCTTCTATTCCTCCAATTTTGATCTGTGACCTTAGTTTGTTAACCATCCAGAAGAAAAGCTTATTAGTACCCTGCAGCATAGGCCATTCAGTTTGTCCTAACTATCTGACTCAATTGTCCTTAGTTGTTGTACATTTCTATACGTATTTTCTTTTTCTGTCTTATACTAGGGAGACAATACAATATTTGCACATCTGTGTCTGAACATTTACTTGTGAGTAAATGTTCAAGTGGCATCCATTTCAATAAAAATGTGGAGCATTTTTTCATATATTTATTCGCTTGTTTAATTTCGTCCTCTGAGAAGTGTGTATTCATCTCAGATGCCCATTTCTGAATTGGGTCTTTAAATTTGAGGGCCGTGTTATGTCTTAGTTCTTTATATATTCTAGACAGCAGGACTTTGTCTGATTGCTCATTAGTTAGGATTGTTTCAAAATTTGTGGGTTATCTGTTCACTTTGTTGACAATTTCATTTGACGTAAAGAAACTCCTCATGAAGAGTTGATCCCAATTCTTGATTCTTTCAAGTGTTTCCCCTGCAAATATATGTTTGATCATGAACTCTTTGCCTACCCGTATGTCTTCAAGAGTTCCTCCTACTTTCTCTTCCAGGAGATTGAGTGTTTCTGTTTTTTTTTATTATTTATTTATTTATTTATTTATTTTTTTGTCTTTTTGAGACAGGGTCTCACTGCAGTTCAGGCTGGCCTTAAGCTCACTTTGTAGCTCAGGCTGGTCTCGAACTCACAACAATCCTCCTGCCTCAGCCTCCCGAGTGCTGGGATTACAGGCCTGCACCACCACGCCCGGCTTGAGTGTTTCTGTTTTAATGTTTAGATCTTTAATGCATTTTGACTTTAGCTTAGTGCATGGTGATAGAGCTGGCTCAAGTTTTAGTTTTTTGGCATGTAGAAAGCGAGGTTTTATACCACCATTTGTTAAAGAAGGTATGTTTCTTCTAGTAAGAATGAATGGCCCCTTTGTCCAAGATCAGATGGCTGAGTGTGTTCTTAGATGCCTCTGTGTGTTCTATTCTATTCCATTGATCCTCAGGTCTGTTTTGTTGCCAATACCGTGTTGATTTTATCACAGTGGCTTTGAGGCATAAATTCAAGTCAGGAATTGTGATGCCTCTTGCCTTGTCTTTAGTGGCCAAGATTGCCTTTGCTATTCTAGGTCGTTTGTGGTTCCAAATAAATTTTAGGAGTGATTTCTCTATGACTGGGAGGTATGTTGGTGGCAGTTTGATAGGGATTGCATTAAATCTGTACAGCAATTTTGGGAGTTTGGCCATCTTCACGATGTTGGTTCATCCTATCCAGGATCATGGAATATCTTTCCATTTTAAGAAATCCTCTATAATCTCTTTTCTTAGGGTGTTGTAATTTTCTTTGACTTCCTTGGTTAAGTGAATTCCAAGGTATTTCATTTTCCGTGGTGCTATAGTAAAAAGTATTGTTTCTAATTTTTTCCCTTTTAGTGTGCTTGTTGTCTGTGTACAGGAATTCTATTGACTTTTGAGTACTGACTTTGTATCCTGCAATGCTACTGAATTTCCATGTCAGTTCTAATAGTTTCTTGGTGGAATTTTTTGGCTCTTCCAAGTAAAGTATCATGTCATCTGCAAATAGTGATAATTTAAATTCTTCTTTACCTATTCTTATTCCCTTTATTTCTTCTTCTTTTCTAATGTCTGTTGCTAATGATTCCAAGACTATATTGAATAGGAGGGGTGATAGAGGACATCCTTTTCTTGTACCTGATTTAAGAGTAAAAGATTTCAGTTTCTCTCCATTTAGGATTATATTAGATTTTGGGTTGGCATAGATGGCTTTTATTAAGTTAAGGTAGAGTCCATCTATTCCAATTTTCTGTAAGACATTGAACATGAATGAGTGTTGGACTTTGTCAAAATCTTTCTCTGCATCAATTGAGATGATCATGTGGTTTTTAGACTTCAGTCTATTAATATAGTGTATTACATTTACAGATTTTTGAATATTGAACCATCCTTGCATCCTGGGATGAATCCTACCTGGTCATGGTGTATGATCTTCTTGATGATTTGCTGTATTCTGTTTGCTAAGACCTTATTGAGTATTTTCAAGTCTATTTTCATGCGCTAGATTGGCCTGTAGTCCTCTTTTTTCCGTTGTGCCTTTCCCTGGCTTTGAAATCAGTATAATAATACCTGCTTCCAGAAATGTTTTTGGGAGAACTGCTTTCTTTTCAATTTCATTGAAGAGTTTGAGGAGTGTAGAGATTATATCATCTGTAAATTCCTTGTAGAATTCAGCTGTGAATCCATCAGGACATGGACTTTTCTTTGTGGGTAGGCTTTTTATTACGTTTTATATTTCGTTGGCTGTTATTGGCTTATTGAGTGTTATATCTCCTTGGTTCAGTTTTGGTAATTTGTACCTTTCAAGGAATCTCTCCATTTCTTCTGTGTCTTCTATTATGTGAGCATAAAGATTCTCGAAGTAACTATTGATAATCTTATGAATTTCCGCTGGGTCTGTGGTGATTTCACCCTTATTGCATGTAATTGATTTTTTTCTTTCCTCTTTTTGATGAGGTTGGCTAGAGGCTTATCCACTTTATTTAGTCTTTCAAATAGCCAGCTTTTTGATTTGTGGATTCTTTGAACTGTTTTCTCCCTCTCAATTGAATGAAGTTCTCTTCTAACCTTTATGATTTGTTTCTGTCTTTGTGATCTGGGTTTCATTTGCTCTTCTTTTTCTAGTTGTCAGAGGTGCAACATTAGGGTCTTTATTTGTTCCCATTCTATTTTCCTAATGTGTGAGTTCACATATTAGCTATGAGTTTTCCCACTAAGAACTGCTTTCATCGTATCCCATAAATTCCAGTAAGTTGTACTTGAATTTTCATTGAATTGTAGATATTGTTGAATATCTTCTGTGATCCAGTGATTGCTGTTTAGGGTGTTGTTTAATTTCCATGAATTTAAGCATGTTTTTCTGTTATTTTTTGTCATTTAGTTCCAGTTTCATTGCACTGTGATCAGATAATGTGCATGGGATAATTTCTGTTTTCTTGCATATACTTAAGCATGATCTCTGGACTAGTATGTGGTCTGTTTTGGAAAATGACCCGTGTGCAGCTGAAAAAAAATGTTTATTCAGCTGTGGTTGGGCGGAACACTATAAATATCCACCAGGTGCATTTGTTCCAAGCTCTGGTTCAGTTCTGCTACTTTCTTGCTAATTTTTTGTCTGGTTGATCTATTTTTTTGAGATAAGGGGGTGTTAAGGTCTCCTGTTAAGATTGTGTTCTTAGATAGTAGATTTTTCATGTCCCTTAAGATTTGTCTTACATAGTTGGGTGCTCCTATGTTTGGTACATAGATATTTATGAGTGTTTCCTCTTGCTCTTGAATTTTCCCCCTGACCAATATATTGTGGTCGTTTGATCTTTCTTGGTTTGAAGTTGAGACTGTCTGAGAACAGAATTGCTACTTCTGCTTTTTTCTGAGGTGCTGGAGCATGTAGTATTGTTTTCCATTATTTGACTTTGAGGCTATGAATATCCTTTTGAGTTAAGTGTGTTTCTTGTATACAGCATATTGCTGGATTTATTTCCTAATCCACTGTGCCAGTCTACTTGTCTTAATTGGTGAATTGAGTCTGTTTACATTGATGGTTGTAATTGAAATGTGTTGGCTTATGTTTGTCATGATATTTACCTGGTGTTGTTTACTCCTTTGTATCCTGTGTTTAATTGTCTGTTCTGTTTATTGTGTTCCTTCTGTCCTCATTCCTGGAGTTATGTTCATTGTGGTCTCTCTCTAGAACATCTTTCAGCAGCGTTTGAAGGGATGGCTTTGTCATCATGAAATTCTTAATTGTTCTTTGTCGTGGAAGTACTTCAGTTCTCATCAAACTTGAAAGAGAGTTTTGCAGGGTATAATAGTCTGGGCTGGAATTTGCTTCCGTGCAGGACTTGACGAACTCTGCTCCATGCTCTCCTTGCCTTCATGGTTTGTGTAGAGAAGTTGGCTGTAATTCTGTTGAGTCTTCCTGTAAATGTGATCTGCTTCTTCCCTGTAGCAGCTTTCAGTATATTATTTTTGTTTTGGATTTCTGGGATCTTGACTATTATATGTCTTGGTGTGTGTTTACTTGGGTTGAAGTTATTTGGTGTTCTGTATTCTTCGGTGACCTGAATGTTGGATTGTTTCCTCATATTTGGGAAGTTTTCTGCGATTACTTCTCCTTAAATTCTTTTTATGTCATTTGTATTGACTCTTTCTTTCTCACTGATACCAATTAATCTCACATTGTTCATCCTGGCATCATCTTACAGGTGATGGATTATTTTTTCCTGCCTTCTCATTGTTTTTAAGAGATCCTTTTCACCTTTTCACTAGCTGTACCAGTGTCTTCAAGATCTGAAACTCTGTCTTTGCTTTCACTGAAACTGTTTTTTAGACCCGTGATTGATAATTTTATTTCCTCTATATCCCTCTGACTCTGTTTCATGCGTTCTATTTATTTTCTGTGTGCTCATTCAAGGAATCCATCATATTTCTGATCGCTTCTATTTTTTTTTTTTTACCCATTTCTTCCGTAGAGGTAGTTATTCTTTTTCTGCAGAGTTTCTTTTAAGTTGGGTTTTTTGTGCACATTTCTGGACTTCTTTCTATATTTCAGATGCTATGATTTCAAAGAATTGTTTTTTTTCAAAGAATTCTTTTTTTGATTTCAGAAATTATTTCTGCTTTGAGTTCCTCATGACCTTTCTCCTTTTGTTTCTTTGCTTCAGATGCTGTGAATTCATACGTTTCAGCTGGAATAGTGCTCTCTGCACTTGTTCTGGGTGAGCATTGTTTTTCCCGCTGATATTTTTGCATTTGATTCTTTAATTCAGATGCTATGTATTCAGGTATTTATTTTTTATTTCAGCAATCAATTCTGTTCTGAGTTGCTCTATACCTTTCTGCTTTTGTTCCTTTGCTTCCATTTCTGTTAATTCATTCATTTCAGCTGAGCTAGTGACCTCTGCACTTACTGTGGACTTGAGGCCTGAGATTGCATTTTTCTCCTTGGCTTTGTCATTTGTATAGCACTGGCCTCTTACCTTTGGTTTAGAGCTTTGGTGCAGTTATAACCTTAGCATGTAATGAGATTCAGGTGTCAGTCTATGAAGTTTGAGATTATCCAGTGATTCTTGGCCTGGATCTAGCCGTTGTGATCAGTTCCTTTTTGTTGCAGCTCTTATGGTTCCCCTCTGTTGGTTCCTGGCAGAGCTGTGCTGTTTGGGGCCCCGGGAGAGGTCCCTCCTGCACGTCAGGCCCGGAGCTCTCACTCACTGGCTGAACTGCTCTGGCTCTGGGGCCCCCCCATGACTCAGTTTAAAGACATGGGAGACAGATAACTAACAGAGAATTCTGTAAACTGTAGTGAAACTTTTGTTTCTTATATTCTAAAGGTAACAAAGAGTGAGCAGAAAGGGCTTAATAATTAATATTAAAAAGTCAGTAACTTTATAATGTTGGAGAGTAGTAAGAGCACTTGCTATTTTTTAGTGAATCAAAATCTTGTAAAGAAGCAGATTTTTACCACACCTCAGTTAATCTGCTTTAGCAATGTTATCCATTTATGCAGCTCTGCAGCTCAAATTCAGTGTTTCCAGGGTGGGTCTTGACTGCTAGAGTGTATGGTAGTTTTCCATGCTCAGATTCCTGATTCATTTGTTCAGAAGTGTGGTCCCAGATCCAACCCCATTAGTATGTGCTAAGAACTTGTTTAAAATGCACATTTGAAGATCTCACCCAGCTCTGTGTATCAAGCTTCCTGCAGAGTCATGTATTTCAGAACCGTAGTGTGGGAAAAGGAAAGCAAAAGCAGTGTGTGTGTGTGTGCTTTTTTTTTTTTTTTTTTTTTTTTTCCATTTTTGGTATCAGGATCTTGTGCATACTAGGCAGGTGCTTATGCCACTAAGGTGTCTTTCCTAGTGTGTTTACTTCTTTACTTTTCTGGTTTTGCATCTCAGTGGGCAAAATCCTTGAAGCATTTGGTGAAAATTATGGGGGACCCAGATGTCTCCAGGCTTCCTGAGACCTGCAAGAAACATGTCTACCTCTTTTTTGATGATATCCTAAGCTTGCCAGTGACAGACTTGGTGCTGAGCTGAGTTCTCTGCTGAGAGTAGTGCCTCAGTTGAGAATGTATTTTAGGGGCTGATGGAGTCATGTCCCCTTTGAGCTTTACAGAGACTAATCATCAAGGTTATTGTAAGTTAGGGAAAATAAAATAAAACTATATTATTTTTCTCATAATGTAAATAATTTGTTAAAATATATAGATATATGGAAATACAAATAATATCTGAGCCTACTGATAATTTGATGACTATTTTAATAAATCCTGAAAGGTAAACAGTTGTTTTACAATCGTATAATTTCCTATGATAGAAATGGATTAAAAGCATACAAGTGGGCTACTATTCTATTAGACCATACACCTTAGATTTCAAAAAGTATATATTCATTCATAACTCATCATAAGTCATTACATTTAACTTATTTTGGAATTAAAATCTCTTTGCTGAAATATGATTTGTTTGACATGACACACAAGGTATTTAAATGTCTTAAGTAATTAACAAAAGATAAAGGAGGCATGGAAATATCATTAATTATGCTTTGAGTGTGTCCCAAATATTTGGACAGGGAAGGAACTTCAATCAGCAAATTAGTACTGGAACAACATGAACAGCAATCACAAAAGTCAAGCACTTGTTTTCTTGTTGGACTATGTAGTTTTAACCTGAGAAAGATGTACTTTGTATTTCATTTTCACAGAAATTTTAATGGGGATTCTGCTAAATGTACACTGGATTGGGTATTTGACCCATGAAACAGCATTTACAACCTACATTACAGCACACAAATGCACTCATAGGCTTTATTGAGTATGTTTTGTGTGTGTGTGTGTTTTAGGGAAGGGTCTACAGGGTGTTCAGCGTCTCATTACTAGATCAGACTCATACTGATCCACCTGTTTACAGCCTCCCACAAGGTGGGATTACTGGCACATACCACCATGCCCAGTCTCAATTGCCATCTCAGCATACCCTACAGACAGGGCTGGCATGGCTGGGGATGGAACCCCCATCTGTGGACCTGATTACAGGCAAAGGAGTATGTTTAACAACTATTACAAAGCAGAATATTGTTGGAAATTTACTTTGTGCCTATGCAAAAATGCCACAAAATTGGGAGAACAGAATGTTAGAGCATTCTTATCTTTCTTCTGAGTGTTAGAGTGTCTCTGCTGTTATACTTGTCTTTATCCCATGATTATGCGTCTTCACCTCGTAAGTGAATTGGCCCCTATCTCTGCACATTTCTTCCTTTCCTTCTCATGCACTCTCACACTATCTGCTATAATAACCACTATTGAGCCTTCTGTGCTTTGTAGGTCAGTATATAAAGTTATAAGCCAATAAAGAGTTAAGCTGTCTCTGCATTTCATTTGAGTGGACTTTGCGTTTATTTTTCTCATTCTTCAAAGACAAAACATTTGGGTTCTTTGTTTCTTTTGGAGAGCAGTGATGATGGAGTGAAAAACATAAAACATCTGGAGTTAAGTACTTAATAACTACGTTTTATGTATTAGCATGATATATTTCTTCACATACTCAAATTTGGTGCACTGATAAATTGTTTTTAGAAGTATAAGTACATTTTCTAACAGAAGCAAGTTATATCTTTCAGATATTTAAATAGGCATCTTGATATACATAGGATAATGAATGATGGTAAAATATTATTTGGGCACTTGGAGTTGATTAAACCATCAATTATATTTGATTCCATTTTCTTAACTATTCAGTATTCCTAAAATGTTAATTTCAGCCTTGTAAATATAAAATTACATCATGCTCTCAGATTAAAGGTTTTCTTGAGTACACAGGAATGAAATTGACAGCTTTTTGGAACAAGATAAAGAATCTGTAGCTCATAAGATTGATAAATAGTATGGAACCAAAATAGCAAAAAGTAAAAACCCTAGGAAAGGTGGGTGCATTTGGCAAAAAGCAAAATGATTTCTACAAATTCAGCATTAAAAAAGTAATAAAAATGAATTACATTTTAGACTGTGTCAGTTTTAAAGGCATCCCACAGAGATGCAAGCCTTAATGCTTATAAAAGTATAATAGAATGCAACATATTTATTATACTAGAACTGAAGATTTTAGAATATTCTGCATATTGTTAATATTGCTGTGGAATACTAACTCTGACATAAGTGAGTAAATAACATTCTTTATAAAACCTAAATTTGAGGAAGAATAGCTAAATAGAAGGAAGAAAGGGGAAAAGATAGAATGAGAGAGAATATAGAGGGTAGAAATTCTAAATGTGGTTTACAAACCTATTTGGAATTTAACTTGCTGCTTTGTGAAATTAAATATGTGAACCATTCATTCTGATGACAGAGTCAAAGCCACATTGAGTCATTAGATACTAAGAAAAAAAGAGGAGAATGAATATTAAATATTTTATCTAGCTTCTATATTGGCAATGCCTACGGCTACCAACAGATTCTACTTCAGAGACCACCTGCTTAACCTACTTAATGGTTTGCAAAACACTATTTTGACTGTTTGTTTTACCATGTGCCAGGATCACTTGCTTAATGAATTTTTGTGTGCTACTTAGTGATGTAAATTACAATATCCTATGAACTTGTGTAGAATAAAACCTAAAATATTACTTGCACATCCCAACACCCCTCATTTTAGTATGCAGGACCCTGGGTACTTGGGCCTCCAAGGAACCAACACTCAAGAGACAAAGCTAGGCAAGGTCTGGGTCATGATGTCAGCGCAGGTGTGGGAGGGCTCTGGCCCATACCGCTGCAGCAATTGTGGAACTCTTCTTCTGCAGCCAATCCTGATACCACTGCCTTTCAGTGAACTGGAGCCTAATGTCATAATGGATATTGTGAATATATATTGGATGTTGAGATACATATGAATTAATTCATACTTTAACTGAGAATATTAACTTTTATGTTTTGAAAATATTGTTATAAATGAATATTACATTGATCAAGTCTTTTATTTTTATTTATTTTTTTGTCTTTTTGAGACAGGGTCTCACTATGCAGTTCAGGCTGGCCTTAAACTCACTTTGTAGCTTAGGCTGGTCTCGAACTCACAACAATCTTCCTGCCTCAGCCTCCCAAGTGCTGGGATTACAGGCCTGTGCCACCACGCCCGGCTAATCAAGTCTTTTATAATGATTCAAGATCATTAGATTTTGAATCTATATTTTTCTATATGGTATTTAATGGCATAAGTAAAGAGCACTTATACATAAAGACATTATCAATCTAGTACTATGGATTATAGAAAATTTCCTAGTCTTTTAATCTCAAAATCTAATAGTGAATAGTTTTTAATGATGGAAATATAACAAGCTATTAAAGGGCTGGGAAGACAGCTCAGTACAATAAGCACTTTCCTGGCAAGCACAAGGTCCTAAGTTCAATCCCTGGTTCCACCAAAAAAAAAAAAAAGCTATTAATTAGAAAATATGTGTGTTTAGCCGGGCGTGGTGGCGCATGCCTGTAATCCCAGCACTAGGGAGGCTGAGGCAGGAGGATTGTTGTGAGTTCGAGACCAGCCTGAGCTACAAAGTGAGCTTAAGGCCAGCCTGAACTGCACAGTGAGACCCTGTCTCAAAAAAAAAAGACAAAAAAAAAAAAAAATATGTGTGTTTAAAAATAGTTGCACTGGGTGTATAGAAATATTTCTCATTATTTTTGATATTATAAAAATGTTATTTGTCACGAGCTTTCTGTCCTACTGGTGTTGTGCAAATACTCTAGAATTGATATGGTATAATTTCACTTATATTTAAAATTCTTAGTATACTTTGCAGAAAATTTAGAATGTATATTATTATTGTTTTCTATTGATATTTGAGTCAGGATCTTTTCAATCAGAAGTTCTTGAAATATTTTTATAAATGATTCACATTTGGATAAATTTAAAAAATCATATTTAATCATAAATTGCAACATAAACATGAATGCAGGATGTGACACACAGATCTTTTAGCTAAGTGATCTCTGGACATTTACAAAGTGCGACTGTATCAACTGACAATGAGCCCTGCAAAATTTTGTGTCTATAATTTGTGCTGCTGTTGCTTCTGTTCTATCTAGTTTGCATGGTGCAATTTTGTTTAACATAACTTTTTAGTATTCTTTAATATTTGACATATGTTTCTTGCATTGTAGCTTATTTCTCATATTTCTTTCTGCCAACTACTACTTTTTCTTCCACAAATACGTTGAAATGATGTGGCTAAAATCTGTCCCAAGCTCAGGCCCTGTGAATGTAGGGGTGAGCTCCAGCACTCCCCTGTGCTGGCACATCTAGCCCAGGCTACCCCTGAGTGAGTCTTGCCACCATATTCTCGGGGTCCTTTATGCCCCGCTCTCTTATTTTCTTGGGAAACCTCTAGCCCTCCTATCCTGCCCAAGGTTAGGCCTGGCCAATGTGGGGGTAAGCTCTTGCTTTCCCCTGCACTGGTGGATAGAGTCCAGGCCATCTGCTGAGAGAGTCCTTCACCACATTCTCGGGGCCCTTTATGCCGTAATCTCTGGGGAAACCTCCACCCCTCTCATCCACTTTAAGCCCAGGTCCGCCTAGTGTGTGGGAGAGCTTCTGTACTCCTCTGTGACCCGAGGATCAGGGACACAACAGAGGAGCACCACAGATTCACTTATGTGCCAGAGGAGCACAAGAGGTTCACTTCGAAGGGCTGCAGCAGGACGGAGCTAAACAGCAGGTAGACCAAGCCAGGAATAACTGGTTAAACTCAAACTTAATAGATCTGTACCATTTCAGTAAGTGCTAAGGATATAACTGCACCAAAGCTCTACACAAAATGTCAGAAGTCAGAGCTATATGAAATGAGAAAAAAGAGGAGCAAAGTGCAATCTCAGGCCTTGAGCCCAACCATAACAAGTGCAGAGGACACTAGGTCAGCTGAAATGTATGGCTTAATAGCATTGGAAGTAAAGAAACAACAGCAGAAAGGTATAGAGGAACTCTGAGCAGAATTCATTTCTGGAATAAAAAGAAATTTCTGAATACATAGCAACTGAAGTAAAGAATCAAATGCAGAAAAATAAAGAGGAAAACCAGTGCCCACCCAAAACAAGTGCAGAGGATCCTAGCTCAGCCAAAATGCATGAATTAATAGCATCAGAAGTAAATAAGCAATAGCAGAAAGGTATTGAGGAACTTAAAGCAGAATTGATTTCTGAAATAAAAAAGGAAATCCCTGAATTCGTAGCATCTGAAGTAAAAAATACAGAATCTTGTGGAGGAGACCCAACCTGAATAAACTCTGCAGTAAAAGAATTAATAGTTGTTTCTAAAGAAGACATAGATAAAAAAATATTAGAGGAGATTGGAAAAATGATGGACTCCTTCAATGAGCAATACAGGAAAGAAATAGATTGCATGAAGCAGAGTCAAAAAGATGTAGAGGAATTTAAAATCTCAACCACAAGCCTGCAAGACCGTTTGAGTAAAAGTGAAGACAGAGTTTCAGATCTTGAAGATGCTGGTGAAGCTAGTGAAAAGGTAAGAAAAGATCTCTTAAAAAAACTAGATGCAGGAAAAAATAATTCATCACCTGGAAGACTAGGCAAAGATGAACAACGTGAGACTAATAGGCATCAGTGAAAAAGAAGGAGTTAATATAAATGTCATAAGAATTTGGGCAGAAGTAATAGCAGAAAGCTTCCCAAATATGAGGAATCTAACATTCAGGTAATAGAATCATACAGAATGCTAAATAAACTCAATTAAAAACACATCATGACATATAATAGTCAAGATCCCAGAAATCCAGCACAAGAACAATATACTGAAAGGCGCTAGAGGGAGCAGATCACATTCAAAGGAAAACCTATCAGGTTTTGACCAACTTCTCTTCACAAGCCATGAAGGCAAGGAGAGCATGGATCACAATACTTCAAATCCTCTATGAAAATAAATTCCAGGCCAGACTATTATACCCTGCAAAACTCTCTTTCAAGTTTGATGGAGAAGTGAAATGCTTCCATGACAAAGAACAACTAAAGAATTTCATAATGACAAAGCCAAAACTTCACAAACTACTGAAATATGTTTGAGAGAGGGACCAAAATGGTCAGAGCTCCACCAATGGGAACAGAAGGAACCCACAATATAGGGCAAAGAATTAAACATAGGACAAAAAGAAGTACACAACGGCAGGTAAATAACAACCTCAATCATAACATTGTAAATGGACTCAATTCACCAGTTAAGAGATGTAGAGTAACACAGTAGACTATGAATGAAAATCCAACAATATGTTGTACACAAGAAACACATATAAATAAAAATAAATTCATAGGCTTTAAGTCAAAGGATGGAAAATAAAGCTACATACCCCAGCACAGCAGAAAAAAGCAGGGGTACCAGTCCTGTTCTCAGAAAGTCTCAACTTCAAACCAAGAACAATCAAGTGAAATAAAGAAGTTCACTATACACTGGTTAGGGGTAAAACTCAAGAGGAAGAGGTGACACTCATAAATATGTATGAACCAAACATGGGAGAACTTAACTATTAAAACAAATCTGAATGTACAATAAAAAATCTAATATCCAATACCACAATCTTAACTGGAGAACTTAATACTCCCTTATCACAAAAAGATAGGTCAAAGAGACAAAAAATTAGCAAAGAAGTAACACAACTGAACAAAATGTTGAAAGAAATATACTTATTGGACATATACAGAGTGTTCCACCCAATCACAGCTGAATACATATTTTTTTCAGCTACACATTGGTCTTTCTCTAAAATAGACCACAAAATGGTCCACAGGTCATGCTTAAGTATATGTAAGAAAACAGAAATTATCCCATGCATATTATCTGACCACAGTGCAATGAAACTGAAAGAAATGACAAAATAAACCAGAACCCCCCCCCCCCCAAATACATGGAAATTATCAATACCCTACTCAGCAATCAATGGTCCACAGATGAAATCAAAGGACAAATTCAACAGTATCTTCAATTCAATGAAAATTCAAGCACAATTTATCGGAATTTATGGGATGTGATGATAGCAGTTGTCAGAGGGAAATTTATAGCTATGAACTTACACACTAGGAAGACAGAATGGGAACAAATAAACACCTAAATGCTACACTTCCAAGAACTAGAAAAGGAAGAGCAAACCAAACCGAGAGCACAAACATAGAAGAAATCATAAAAATTATAGCAGAATTGAAATCAATTGAGCTGAAGAAAACAGGTCAAAGAATTAAGGAATAAAGAAGCTGGTTCTTTGAATGATTAAATAAAGTTGATGTGCCCCTAGCTAAACTGATCAAAAGAGGAAAGAAAAAATTCAAATACAAGCAATAAGGAATGTAATCACCACAGACCTACTGGAAATTCAAAAGATTATCAATAGCTACTTTGACAATCTTTGCGCTCACAGAATAGAAAATATAGATGAAATGTACAGAATCCTAGAATGGTACAAATTACCAAAACTGAATCAACAAGATATAACCACACTCAATAGTCCAGTAACAGCCAATGAAATATGACATATAATAAGCAACCTACCAGCAAAGAAAAGTCCAGGTCCTGTTGGATTTACAGCTCAATTCTACAAGAAATTTATGGAGGATATATGCCCTATACTCCTCAAACTCTTCAAGAAATTTGAAAAGCAATGTTCCCAAAATCATATCTGGAGGCAAGTATTCTACTGATACAAAGACAAGGGAAAGTCACAACTATAAAAAGAGAACGACAGGTCAATCTCCCTCATGTACATAGATGCAAACATCCTCATTATACTCCTAGCAAATAGAATATAGCAAATCTTCAAGAAGATCATACACCATTACCAGGGTGATTCATTCCAGGGATGCAAGGTTGGTTCAAAATTTGAAAATCTATACATGTAATACACTACATCAATAGAGTGATAACTAAAAACCACATGATCATCGCAATTGATGCAGAAAAGGCTTTCAACAAAATCCAATGCTCATTCTTTTTCAAAGTCCAACAGAAAATTGCAATAGAAGGCCTGTACTTCAATATGGTAAAAGCCATTTATGGAAACCCAATGCTAGCATAATTCTAAATGGGGAAAAACTGAATTCTTTTACTCTTAGATCTGGTACAAGACAAGGATGGCCTCTATCAACTCTCCTATTCAATATAGTTCTGGAATCATTAGCTAGATCCATTAGACAAGGCGAGAAATAAAAGTAGTAAGAATAGGTAAAGAAGTGAAATTATCATTATTTGCAGATGACATGATACTTTACTTGGAATATCCAAAGAACTCCCCCAAGAAGCTACTAGAATTTATACATAAATTCAGTAACATAGCAAGATACAAACTCAATACAAAGAGTCAATAGCATTTCTTTACACAGATAACAAACACATTGAGAAGAAAATTATACAAACAATACCTTTTCAATAGCACTGAGGATAATAATATACCTTCGAATTAATCAAACTAAAGAAGTCATAGATCTTTTCAACGAAAATTACAGTACCCTTAAAAAAGAGATCGTAGGGTCCAGGTAATTAGCTCAGTAGAATAAGGGATTCCCTGTAAAGCCTAGGGTCCTGAGTTCAAGTCCCATTACTGCAACAACAACAAAAAAACATTGTAGAAGATTTCAGAAAATGGAAACATATTCTGTCCTTGTGGATAGGAAGAACCCACATTGTGAAGATGACCATACTCTGTGTGCAGATTTTATGCAATCCTTATAAAACTGACCAATATACCTCTCAGACCTACAGAGATCATTCCTAAAATTTATTTGGAATGAGACCAGACCTAGAATAACAAAAGCAATCCTGGGCAACAAGGACAAGGCAGGAGGCATTACAATCTGTGACTTGAAATTATACTACAGGTCTACTGTGACAAAATCAGCATATTATTGGCAATGAAATAGACCTGAGGATCAACAGAATAGATTAGAAGATGAACAGACCTCTATGAACACACTCAGCCACCAGATATTTGACACAGGTGCCAAACATGCTTACTGGAAGAAAGATAGACTCTTTCACAAACATTGCTGGAATAACTGGCTATCTATATGCCAAAAACTAAAACTTGACCCAGCTCTATCACCATGCACTAAACTAAATTCAAAATGTATTGAAGATCTAAACATTAAAGCAGAAACACTAAATCTCCTGGAGGAGAAAGTAAGAGGAACTCTTGAAAATATAGGAGTAGGCAAAGAATTCATGAACAAACATGTATTCCCACATGAAACACTTGAAAGTATTAACTGGGACCAACTCATATTGAGAAGTTTATGCACTTCAAAAGAAATTACCAACAGAATGAAAAGACAACCCACAAATTTCAAAAATATCTAAGTGCTGAGATAAGCACTGAGAAAAAGATCTGCTCTCTAGAATTTATAAAGAACTAAAATACATCTGGGACCTTACATTTAAGGACCCAATCCAGAAATGGGCATCTGAGATGAATACACACTTCTCAGAGAAGGAAATTAAAGAAGCAAATAAATATATGAAAAATATTACGTATCACTAGCCATCCATGAAATGCAAATTAAGACAATACTGAGATACCATTTCAACCCAGAAAGAATGGCTATCATAAAGAAATAAACCAACAACAAATGTTGGAGAGTGAGGAAAAGGGAACCCTTCTCCACTACTGGTGGGAATGTAGACTGGTGCAACCAGTATGGAAATCAGAGTGGAGACTCCTTAAGAAACTATGCCTGGAAATCCCATGTAAGCCAGATATCCCCCTACTGGGAATTTTCCCAGAGGAACTGAAAACATCATATCATATTGATATATGTGTACCTATGATTATAGCAGCACAATTTGTGATAGCAACATCTTGGAAACAACCAAGATGCCCATCACCTGAGCAATGGATGAAAAAACTGTGGTATTTTTATTTAGTGTAGTATTACTCAGCTATAAAGCATGATAATCTCAAAGCCTTCATATTTAAGTGGATGCCACTTGAACATATACTCATAAGTGAAATAAACCAGACACACAGGTGTAAATATTGTATAGTTTCCCTAGTATAACTTAAAAGAACAAATACAAATAGAAAGGTATAACACTCTTAAAATGAAATCAAGAACTTGAAGACTAGAAATGAAGAGAGAGCAAGGAAAAGAGCTGGGAAATACAACAGAGGCAAAACCATACAGTTATATGTACAAGATGGGTAAGGAAATGATCATCAGAATCTTCAGAAGATTTTCAAATCTAGCAGTTATGTGGAAGGATTATCACCCTGATTAACTACATATGCACTAGTCTACTGCACTGAGGATGACAATTTATAGTACTAGGTTCAGGCTTGGAGTGCCTATCATTCTGGTCTTCTGAATAGATGCTGCTTCTCATGACATGCCAGTTGCTGCTGAGTTGTCTCTCGGATAGATGTTTGTTTAAAAAGGAGGGGAGTGGTGAATGAAGGCAGGAGAGAGGAAAAGGAGTGATGTGGAATTGTCCTGCTATAATGCTATATATGGTTAGATTTCTAAAGTTGTGTGTTAACATAATATGATTGTTTATTCCTATTTTTAAAATATATTTTAATTTTTTTCGCTATATTTTGTAGAGACTTAAAGTTTAACATATTGATACTTGATGAAAAATACCTGTTCCATTTTAAACCTATGATGTTTGATATTCAGACAGATAGTGAAATTAAGCTCAACAGCCTAGGATGTGGTAATAACAATAAGCTTTTCCTTTGGTGGGTTAACAGCCAACATTTTGGCCTTGGCCTTTCAAGGTGAATTAAGAATCAGGACATATGAGAATATATACTGTGACATCATGGAACTCAGCTGGGCCCCAAATTTTCTGATCAAGGAGATTATGGGGACAAAGAGGAAAGTTATTGAGGATGTAGAGTGTGCTTAAGGAGAGTCACTTGGAGAGAAAACATTCTCTCAGGCTTCCACAGAAAGAAAATTGGTCAAGCAATGACCGTGACTCATTCACATGGCTGACACAGAGAAAAGATCTACAAATTGCAGTACAGTGTCTCAGGATAAATCCTAAGGGGATTTGACTGACCTTAATCAGATATAAATGCTATAATTCTTGTTATATAGGTCTTGCTTTATTTTGGTCTTAAACATCCAGCAGAAAATTATTAAACCGATGTATAAGAAGTAAAACCATACTATTATGCTGAGCTGTAAAGGACTCAAATCAACAACTTCTGACATTACCAGACATATGGAAAACCCAATACTATTATGGACTACTGGACTGTTTGGGAATATTTTGCTGAACTCACACACGTATAATATTTGATTGGCA
This sequence comes from Ctenomys sociabilis, assembly GCA_004027165.1. Classification (NCBI taxonomy): domain Eukaryota; kingdom Metazoa; phylum Chordata; class Mammalia; order Rodentia; family Ctenomyidae; genus Ctenomys; species Ctenomys sociabilis. Next base: position 27,855 of record PVKA01027249.1, read on the forward strand.
AAACTAAACAGAATATCTGTATATTCAAAATAGTTAAGATAGATATACAGCTGCATTCTGTTAATTCAATGAATAGAGGGATATGTTATAATAGTGTTTGTAAATAGAATATCATGTCTGCATCTTGTACAACAATTAACCACTAAGAAAACAATATGCAATGTATTAATTATTGCAACTGTCCTACTAATTTGATTTAAAACTGTCTCATTGCTATTTGCTTCTCAAAATTACGTTAAAAATGATGTGACTAAATGATACAATGACATTGAATTTAAATGATTTATTTTCAAAACAAATATTTGCTGAATCATTCCAGATAATTTTCCTTTGAGAAAATAGTCCCATAATAATGTATTTCATTTACCCCAACAATAAGCATATAGTGTCTTGATTAACGTTTCTCTTACTATTTCTCTGTAGGGTTTTTTTTAGCTATTGTCATTTATATTTCATGTTTTATTGATTCTAAAATGTGCACATAATCTTGTTAATTATTCCATATTGATAATATTTAAAATGTGTGTAAAGATATGACAATACTCCAGCGTTTTTTTTTTAAATCCAACAGATTTTTATACATTTTCAGTTTACGATCTTGCAAATTTTAAAGGGGTAAACTTTCGAAAGATAAAATTTTCTACACTATTTCCTTAAATAAAACTCCATAACTTTGCATAAAGTACTTGAATTGAAACACTCATATGAAGGTCTGTTCTTTTTAAGAGTTGCTATTTTGTCCTAAATTGGAACCACTTAATTTTTGTTGTTCTCTCACTGAAGATTCATCCTGTTTGACTAAGAATGCACAATGTGATAATAATATATTATTAGCTTTCATGTACTTAGCACTTTGAATAATTTGCTGTGTCTTCATTAAACAAACCTCATATACCAGTGGTTGCATATTTTCCTTGTTTGTTCAGTATATCTACATTAAATAAAAAATCACAAATAGCATTTCTAGCCATTTTGCTGAAAGTACACTAAAGGATAATGTGATATGTTATCTCGGTGATAAGGAAGATTATTTTTTCCAAAAAGAAAATAAAAAGGATTTCGAAGCATTTGCCATTGATTATTTAAGAACAGCAGCTCCTTTTTATATAATCTCATTATATAATGTCTTTTGGCACTTCAGTTTGTATTTCATATTTATTTACTGTGCAGTATTACTGAAGCACTTTTTTTGCTGATTAGTTTGTGTATATGAGTTTGCTTGTCACACAGTGATGGGCTAGTAAGAATATTTTTACCTCATCTAATAAAAGAAAGACATGGAGAAAGAAAGGAAGGTAAAAAGGGAGGAATGGAACAAAGGAGGTTTACATTTAATATGATCCTGATATCAAAAGTTGTTCAGGTTATATATTCATTTTTTTTAACTTTTAGAAGATCTATTTTAATTTAATTTTACTTTTATTTTTTATTTTATTGAAGTACAAATGTCAAGGAGACAGTTTTAAGACACCTTGACAAGATGGATTTGATAAATTCATACATTGCAAACTGTTTGCATAATATTTTGGTATCATACAAGGTGCATACATGATTTATACTTACAGACATTATTATAGCAGATGTCTTTTACAAGTAAATTAAGAGAGTGTAGCTGTTTATGTATCTTATTTTTTATACCTGAATTATATCAAAGATTCAATAATTAATACTTTCTACCTTTTTATTTTCCTAGTGGTTGTCCACAGTACTAGAAACTGACATAATATCCTGTCCAACCACCATCACTGCAAATCTTGCCTCTCATAGAGTTATGTAGAAGCATGACGTATCTATCCCAACTGTACTGTCAATACACACACATCATGATTCTTCCTTTCTATACCCCTTCCTATGCCTACACCTGTCAAAGATGGGCATTCCATAGTCATTCAACCAATTTAGTTGCCTGAACTTGACGACACAATCCAACACAGTCCAGCATTCCACAACAATAGTGAGTTATCTGAAGAAGTTGTCAACCATAGCCATTTACAGCTCAACTTATTATTATGTCCCCACATTGTATACCTCATTTTTATACTTTTCTGCTGGATGGTAAAGACCGAGATAGAGCAAGACCTATATATAAAACATGTAGTTTTTGTTTCTTATGAGGTCATTGAAGTCCCCTCAGGGTTTATCTTGTAATCCTGTACCTTTTTCTGTAGATCCTAGTCTGTGTCATCCATGTGGATGACCAGTTTGCTCTCTGTGAGAGTCTGAGAGAAACTTTTGTCTCCATGTGACTCTCCCCAGGCAAACTATGGAACTTCGATCTTTTCCTCTGTGGCTCCAAAATCTCCTTGTTCAGAAAATTTGGAGCTCAACTGAGTTTCATGATGTTGCAGTACAGGTTCTCCTCTGTTCTGAATCTTTGCTGACCTTGAAAGGCTAGGGCCAAATGTTGGCTGGTGATGTGGCTCTTCTATTTCTCCAATTCTGACCTGTGACTTAGGTTGTTAACCATCCAGAAGAAAAGCTGATTAGTATCCTGCAGCATATGCCATTCACTTTGCCTTATTTGACTCAATTGTTTTTAGTTGTTGTTGGACGTTTCCATTTGTATTTCTGTTTTTTGCTTCTTATACTAGGGAGACTATATGATATTTACACAGGTGTGTCTGGTTTATTTCACTTATGAGTATATGTTCAAGTGGCATCCACTTCACTGTAAATGCTTCAAGCTTATCATTCTTAATAGCTGAATAATACTCCATTATATAGAAATACCACATCTTTTTCAACCATTCCTCATGTGATGGACATCTTGGTGGTTTCCAAGATTTTGCTATCAGAAATTGTGCTGCTATAAACATAGGTACACATATATCACTATGATACAATGTTTTCAGTTACTCTGGGA
>PVKA01027250.1:0-30739 GCA_004027165.1 Ctenomys sociabilis
AGATGAACAATGTGAGACTAATAGGCATCAGTGAGAAGGAAGGAGTCAATACAAATGATATAAAAAGAATATGGGCAGAAGTAATAGCAGAAAACTTCCCAAATATGGAGCGATAATCTGAAATTCAATAAACGAAGCATATAGAACTCCAAATAACATCAACCCAATTAAAACCACTCCCAGACATATAATAATCAAGATCCCAGAAATTCAGCACAGGAACAGTGTACTAAAAGCCACTAAAGAAAAGAAACAGATCACATTTAAAGGATAAACCCCTCAGAATAACAGCAGATTTCTCTTCACAAACCATCAAGGCAAGAAGAACATGGAACAAAGTAGTTCAAGTCTTGCAAGAAAACAAATTCCAACCCAGACTGATATACCCTGCAAAACTCTTTCAAATATAATGGAGAAGTAAAATACTTCCATGACAAAGAACAACTAAAGAATTTCATGATGACAAAGCCAAGCCTACACAGACTACTAAATGATGTTCTAGAGAGGGAGCAAAATGATCACAACCCCATGAACGAGAACGGAAAGAACCCACCAAATAGGGCAAACAATTAAACACAGGAGAATAAGAGGTATACAATAGTAGTCTTTCAGTTATTCTTTTGTGTACAGCAGCAAAATATTTCCATCAGCACTCTACAAACGGACTTCTCTTGCACCGTATGGGATGATTCCATATGGGACTACAGGGTGGATTTCAAGGAAATAGCTATAGCTCAGTCCCACAACTGACACCTGGCCACTAGTAAGTGTCATGGTCATTATCCATTGTCCATAACACAAGGGAACTTTGTGCAATATCCTATCCCCAAACTGTCAGAAGTGATGGTCATTTATTTGTCATTCCAGTATTTATCTTATGTTTTATTCTTAGTACTTCTTTATTACCATGAAAACTTTTTCTTAGTTCAATTGTTTTGAAACATTTAATTTTTAATTAATTAGTATTTAATTTTCTGAATACTGCTTAATCTTAATTTTTGTTTTAACATTTATCCTATCTTTGAATTAAATTTATCTAAAAGACATATATTTTCTTCTAGTATTAGAAACTTTAAAAAGTATATTTCCATTTTCTGTTGACTTTGTATTACTTCTTCTGTCTTTTATACATACATACACATATATATGAAAAGAATACATGTATAACCCAACATAAGATTGGTACTGTTTCATAGAAATCTTCAATGACCTTTTTAATAAGGGTTCATCTAATATATTTTATATAGTCCTTATCACTTTGATAACTCTTTACTGTTCACCCAGGAGCATATTGCAACTTCTCTTGCCTTTTGAATTATGCTCTTTGCTATTTCCTATATGTTACATCTGGAGGTATTAACATATTTTAAGTTTGCATAACTAGACAATATTTTACTTTTAGTTTTCCAAAGTATGCTTGCTAAGTATAAAATTCAAAGAGGATAGATTTTTTTTTCTTGCAGTCATTTAATTAGTCTATTTCTTACACACTTGGTCCTTTTTCTTCTTTCTAATATGGAATAAAATGCTATTTAATTTTGTTCTTCTGTAGCTAATAATTTTTTGTTTATGCTTTAACCATTTTTTTCTTTACAGTTAAGTTTTGGACAATTTATTTTTGTGTATCGGTATGATTTTATTTAAATTTCTTGTGCAAAAGGTTCATTTTTTCTTGGAAAGGTGGTATTATAAGCTGAACTAAATTCAAAAATTTTAAATCTTTACACATTTATTGCCTACTCCTTTCTACTTTGAGAATTCTAATTATATGAATATAAAAAAGGAGCAGTTAATGCTTACAATTTTTTTACTCTAATTTTTTCCTCTCTTGAATTTTTTTATAACTTTTTATTGTTTTTTTTTTTAAACAAAACTTCTGTTTATATTTGGTAATCTGAAAAACTAATTTGCACATAGCATCATGTAATGCAGCAACCCTTGTTGGACTCCTATTACTTTGTTTAGTGAAATCTTGTATCATGTATTCTTCTGTTTTCTTCTATCACTATTTTGTATTCTTTAAAAAAAAATAAGAAAAAATTACAAAATTTAAAAAAAAATCTAAGTAACAGAATTAACAGATGATATTACAGAAAAGCTCTATCAAACTGGAGAAAGTTATTTCCCTGTAACAGAAATTTACCTAACATTAGAAAAATTGTGAAAACTGCCCAATCATTTTCAAAATCAAAATTTTAAACACAAACAGATGAAGACAGTATAGAAAAGAAAATTATAGGACAAGGTCACTAACTTAGAAGACAAATTCCTAATAAAGAATAGCATCTAACCATAACCATAATGACAATTATTAAAGTTATTCTAAAAATACAAGTGAACATTATCAGAAAAATCTACTTCTGTATAATGCCACAGGAATGCCTATCTCAATAGACAAAGAAAGACATTTGATAAAGCACAACATTCAATTATTGATTTAAAAAACCTAGGAGCCAGGGAAATAGCTCAGTGGAATAAGCGCTTGCCTGGCAAGTACAAGATCCTGAGTTCGATCCCTGATACCACCAAAAAAAAGTCATTAAAAAAACCCAGGCAAAGAATAGAATACCTATGACTTAAGTGCTATTCATAAATACTTTACAGTAAACAGAATTAAAGAAGAAAAGTTTGGTTATTTAAGGCCAATAATGATTAAAATACTGTTATTGTAACTACTGGCCAAAGTAATACTATGTATGATATTCTGACCAGTGTAACAAGAAAGAATGGGCCAAAACAATTGTTAGGAAAGAGAAAATATGTTCACTCACTAAAGGTGAGCTGATAATCTACCCAGAAAACCCAGGACAATCATCAAATAAATAAAGTTATAATAAGACACAGGAACAAATGAATGGACAAAGAAATTACAGTATAGATCCACCAAGCAGAGTGATTGTGCTATTTGCAAGAAAATAGGTAGACTGGGCAGACATCATGCTAAAGGGAATAAATTATAGAGAAAGACAAGTGTTCTGCTTCACACACACACACACACACACACACACAAATAATAACTCTCAAAGTAGGCAAGATTATTAGGGAAGAAGGCAAATGAGAGGAGGGAACAAGAAGACAGGAGGACAGAGAGTGACCATAATCAAATCACAATCTATGCAGAAATGTCACACTGACACCTACAATTCTTTTTGTGAAGCAGGGTAGTAGCCCAATTTACCAAGTACTGGGATTATAGGTATATACGATCATGCACAGCTATACAATATGTTATTACTTAAAAATTCTTTGAAGAGTTTTAGAAGAGCAATATGAAAAAGGCTAAGGAAGACACAATATCAAAAACAAGAAAAAATACACAGGATACAAGACTAATGAAAAAGCCCAAAAACACACCCACCAAGTCAGGAGGCAAAGGGTAAATCATTTCTCTAATATTAATGGGAAATTAATGTATTCAGGTGTACTCTCACTGTTACTTTGGGCCCTGAATAGATTCAAAGCATTTACATTTATAATCTTTTTGAGTTAAAAGTTGGAGTGGTACATGCCAGAGGCAGTGCATCAGACACATGAGGACATTCTGCAGTGTCTCAACAAGCTGCTTCCCGCTGCATGGCATTCAGCCCAATATTCACCACAGCTCTGATCACACCATGTACAGCCAGTCGTGACCAAGAACTTGCAGAGCTCCTTCAGGAAGTGATAAGAGCAATAGCGTAAATGTGCTCAAAGCATGGGGGATATGCTGCAGGTGATCACTAGCAATGTAGCTTCTACTGTGATAAAATTTTAGAATTTAACATTCATCACAGAGTCTGCTCATCAAATGTGTATTTCACCACAATTAGTGAGACAGTAACAACTTTTGCTCCTAATTCACTTGAGAAAAACTAAGACTTCTTTAATAATATACATGCCGTTGCTGCTCTTCAATTTGGAAATAAGTGATCTGAACAAAGAGTAAAACCAAGATGACTAAAATAATAGTTTCTAATTCAATAATCCTATCATTCAATATGATTTGTGTAGTGATTAAATAGAATTCAAAGCAGAAAAGTTGTTCCACACAAACAAAATAACAGTAGATGTGATGGCATAGACAGACAGACAGAAAGACAGAAAGACAAAGAGAAAAACAGAGACAAAATTGACAAAGAGAGATAGACAGAGACAGATCAGACAGATTAAGATTAGATCCAATCCAGCCAAAATGGGTTTATTAACCTAGAGTAGCCAAACATTATACTTAGCTCAGATTTCAGAGGCATCTCATTCTCCACATCAGGTAATTAAACTCAGAGATAAGGTGGCTGAATGCTCCTAAAGATTTTCATTACATTTCCTTCTATAAACAAAAATAGCAATTTTTTTTTGTATTACTTTGAAGAAAAGAAAACATCTCCCTAATTTGTCTATTTCTACTATTCCAAATTGGGAAACTAAGGAAAGTAACCTCTTCCCATGGACACAAGCAATGGTGTCAAGAGTCCAACAACTCCAAGTCGTTCCCATTACATGTGGGCCATAATACAGGATCGTTCTGAAAATACGTCATGCCAAATGATGTGTGCTTTGTGTAGTTGTGTGGTAAAATATAAATGACATAAAATTATTTATAAAACATAAACAACATAAAATTAAAATATGCAGTTCAGTGGCAAATACACTGACACAGTTGTATAGCTTGGGGATCTTACCCCAGATCCCTAAGCACTTTCATTTGCAGAATCAATATTCTGTTCCACATTCTTCAAATTTCTCATTTGCTAGGGTGTAACACTCCATATACAACCAAGTTACAACACAGGTAGAACACTAAACTGATCAAATCATTCTGAAGAGTAAGTCTCAGGTCCAACGTATTCAGCTTAACAAAGCAGTTGCTTTCACAACTGCTGTATTTCCTTGCATTTTAAAGGAATACAGGCAACTCCTTTTACAAGGATTTTGAAGCTACAATATTCCTTCAGTCAGTAGAAAATGCTCAGATCAGCAGGGCATGGTGGCGCACACCTATAATCCCAGCACTCATGAGGCTGAGGCAGGGTCACTGTTAGTTCAAAACCGCCTGCACTACACAGTGAGATCTTGTCTCAAAAAACAGCCACAGAGAAAAGCTCAGATGCCTTCCTTTATATTATAACCATAACTATGGTTTCATAATGAGCTACACAGAATTAAAGGTTTGTTCAAACAACCACAATGCAATTTTCATAATAGATCTTTTGTATACACCAATAGATACATACTATAACATTTTGTCATCAACAGATAAAAAACAAAATTAGTTTGCCCTCATCAATCTGCTACATATGGCCTATCACAGTAACAACCAATTTTCCACTGCCCATGCTGCTCATTAATTTTTCAAAATGTTACAGCATTTGAATAATCTTGGGACATGAACTACTACAAGGCAATCAACACGACAAAACTGCACTTCAACATGATTAGCTATGTCAGTTCTGCCAAAGATCAATTTTTCTTATGAATTTTTCAGTTTTTTTTTTTTAACAGGCAAGAAAGACAGGCATTTCAGGTATATCTGCATTGATAGCTAAACTACCAGAAAGAGAGGTTCTCTCCCTAAACTCAGTAGTAAAGGCTGAAGAAAATACTCATGAGGCGGAGGAGACAGTACTGAGAAAATACAGACTGGTGATCTACACCTCAGTACTGCCTCTTCTGCCTCATGATTGAAGTGTGGAGGAAACACCGCTGGATGATCCTAGAAACTCAGCTGGCAGGACCACTACTGCTACACAGACAAAATCATCACCAACGAGAAGTCCCCAAGAACACAGAATGGCAAGATCTAAGTAAATACACTGAGCATTCCTCAAGCTGCAGTTATATTTAAACCTATTTGCAATGGAAATCATTCAGTAAAATTATTTCATAGCTTTAAGAATCCCCTCTAAAATCCTATTAGCACTACAAATCCACATTTCTTATGTGTAAGCAGACCAGTAAATAATGAACTTATCACTGAGCCCTCATGTCTTCATACATACCTGCTCTGGACTAGATCTGCTCATCTAACAGGCTAGCAGTCTTCATCTGGGACAACAGAATTTTGCTATGTGATGCAGATAAACATCCGAGGATTAAATCAGAAAAGTAGCCACTCGTGACACAAAGATTTAAAATCAACACCAATAGTTAAAATTTTTTAAATGTAATGGCATGGCCCCAACTGGTCAACTGATGAATCAACCCCACATTTTTATACAGAAATCAAGGAGCAATAATAATAGCAGTGCATTAAAGGTTCCTAGGAACCTTTGTCTTAGTGTTTTAATATCTGCACTTACATTAGAATTCGTAACATTCCTGAAAGCTAAAGTAAGAGCAAATGCTACCTTGGCAAATTGTAGCTGGAACACTAAGCCAAATCAAGGTCATAATGTTAGTGGGTTTTTTGTTTTGTTTTGTTTTGTTTTTTAATGTATTTAGTACAGGGTCTCACCACACAGCTCACACTCAATAATGATCCTCCCGTTTTCAGCCTCCTGTGCGCAGGGATTACAAGCGTGCACCACCATGCCCAGTCTCAGCTCAACTGCCCTGGAGTCATTTGTGTGATGTAATTAGTCACAGGTATTAGATGAACACAAATTTAGGATAATGCCCTGTTCTTCATAATTAACCACACTACCCTCTTCTACAGACCCTGCAGTCAAACCCTCAATCCACACGTTAGCTGGTATTAAAGGCCTCACTGTGTACCCAGTACTGTGCTCAGAAATGTGGAGCATTCAATTTAATTGAGTTAGATATCATTATTAACCTCATTTTACAAACACAGAAACTGAGAGTTAGAAAAGTACATGCTAAAGTACCTCAGTACATCAGGAACTTGAATTTCAATCCAGGGATTGACTCAAAAGTCCTGTTCTTAATTTTACTACTCAGTTTAGCCTTCCAAACCACTAATGTTGATACATGCCATTCCAGAAAGCAGAACAAACACTAGGCCAAAAAAGGAAGACTTAAATTTTCATCTACGTAGGCTGATTAGACATGACTCTTTATTTGCTCATTTGAAGAAAGTTACACTAAAACTTTCCTCCACATAGTTGCTGCATAGATAAAATTTAATAAAGTGCTTCTCAAATGAAAACACTGTAAGATTATTCTCAGGAATACATTAGAACCACATTGCTATGTTCATATAGACTTTTATTGAGTAGGGATATAATTTAGGATTACCATGTAAGTCTTCAAGTCCAGTAGTTAAAGTCAGGGAGGTCATACGAAAGCACTTCTCAGTTCTGATTCCTTATCTTAAAGAAGTACTCGTGAAAATCAGATCTGTTCTACACGTGATTATTCAGTTCACCTCTATGGCACCCACATTAGTACTGCAGTCAACTGACTACATAAACTTAGTAGTTAATATAGTCAAACTGAAATCCCTTCTTGGCTATTAACTGACCTAGAATAGAACAGCAAACTATTGACATTCTATAAGCCCAGCAGAGTGACTGCCTTGTATACACCATCCAGTCAATAAACTTTAGTTACTACTTACAGAAAGAATGTCTGCTGGATGGCTGACTTGAATTTCTTGAAAGCAGTGAAGAGTAGGCTATTCCAGAGCTGCATGTTCGATAACAATGAGTCCAAATCTGCTTCTTTGTACCTAGATCATTTATTGACTTGTATAGCAAAACAATAAATTCACTTCCTATTGATGTAGAAACATAATCCAAGTGTATAAGAATTTAAACATTAGCCATAACACAAGAAAACGCCATCTTTTCCCAATACTAAATAACAGATGGTACAAAAAGGTATGCATTTCAATACAACTAGTTTTATTTATTCATATATTTATTATTAAACAAAAGAAATGGTCTAAAAGCAAATGCAAGTATGTACCAAGGGATGGGCATGACCTGGTACTTACAAAGAAGCTTCAGTGTACAATGGAAACAGTATATAGTGTTGTGTGCTTGAGTAATCTGAAGATGCAAGTTAACTAAGAGCTTTGCCAAGCAATCAGCATGAAAAGGAGGAAAAAAAAAAAAAAAACCACTAGAAGTTGCTTCCAGAGAACTATGTTGTGGCAGCATGAGAACTGGCATCAACTCACAATCTTCTCATTTTCCCCATTCTCTATAATTTTCCTCTTTTTTTCATCTGTTTTTTTCTTGAAGATGTTATTTCGGTAAAACTGAAGTTCTTTGATGCTTTCACTAATGTCATCAAGTGCCCTATAAGCAAACATACCACACTGAATAAAATGCCCAAAATTAGAGGAGATGGAATCATTTTACAAACTTTTTAAGCAACTTAAGAACAGCAAGTTACTATAAATGCCACTAACCAGCATCACCAAGAAATGGAACATTTCAGTAAAGCAGAGGCAACTTTTTTTAAAAGCTTCTTTTTATTATTTGATGTTGTTGTTTTGGTCTTTTAGAGGGGTTTTTGTTTTGTGGGGTTTTGTTTTGTTTTTAATTTTAGGGAAGGGTCCCCAGAGTGTTCAGTCTCACTACTAAATTGGACTCTAGTAGTCCGCCTGTTTACAGCCTCCCAAGAGCTAGGATTACACGTGTGTGCCACCACGCCTAGTCTCAATTGTCATCTCAATGTGCCCCAGGGTAGGACCTGCACAGCAGGCCGGGGGATTGAACCCTCCGCCCCTGAGCCTGCTTGCAGGTGCTTTAATCCACTGGGCTATTTGGCCAGCCCTAAAAAAGCCTTTGATGATTAACAAAAATTTGTAAAACATGAATTAAAATTCCCCAAACTGTTCGTAAGATGGTAAAAAGGACACGAAAAGAATTCCAGGGTAACAAAAGTTTAGGAAAAGCTAACTATTTCTAGAGTTCTCTGCAAAGCATTTAAAAATTAATGTGCATCATAAATTCCTAAGGAGCCAAAGTGTTCAGTATTTCTCTACCATTGTGAAGTATTTATAAACAGTATATGAAAGTTTGAGAAACCGTGCAATATTTAACATCCCTCAACTATACAATATCCTTCAACAGAACTCATGACTCACTCTTCATAATAAACATCAATCATCAGATCAGACAGTACCTAGCCATAAAAGAGAATACACCTCCTCTCCTCATTAGTGTTATAACCAATGGCAGGTTACCTCTAATAGCCTTTCTTCTCTTCCAAAATGTTAGCTCTCATCCACTATAATCTCAGAAATTAGCTAAACATTATTAGAACAATATTCAAGTAAATAAGCTCTGAGTGATGGGCCAAGAGCCTGTTATAGAAAATGGACTGTACAAAGTTAAAAACAATCATTCCTGTGGCAAAGGCAACAATCTGCTTTCTTTTTAAGGTCCTGGGTATATGAAGAGAGCTTAAGTTGTCAAAACTACAGCCTCTAGCTAAGGTATACAATTTGTCATAATACTTAAGTATACGACACATATGAAAACCCAAAGTAATTTTATAACCCACAGCAAAACCCAACCAATCCAGGGCCGGGGATATAGCTCAGTGGCACAGGCGCCAGCCTGACAAGCACAAGACCCTGAGTTCAATCCTCAATAACAAAAGAAAAAAAAAAAAAAAAAAACAATCCAGACATCAGACTTTAGTGATTAGTTATGCCACTGGGTGAGAACATCCATGTTTCACTACAGAAATACCAATGTGTTTTACAACAGAGGGTTTCGTCAAAACCTTTTTAAAGGCATTACATAATGATAAACAATCCACGTAAATTATACCATTCTAAAATCCAAAAAATTCTAAAATCTAAGACATTTCAAGACCTGGGTATTCTAGAACTGAACTGCCATGCTATACTCCAGGCACATCCAACAAAAATACCCAAGAGGCTAGGTAGTCAGGATGCCAGGGAAAGAGGATTGTGAGTTTGAGGCTTATCTGGCAATTTGACAAGATCCTGTCTCAAAAAAATTTTAAAAGGGCTGAGGGGGATGTAAGCTCAGCAGTAAAGTGAATGCCTAGCATGCATAAGGCCCTCAAGTCAATCCCCAGTTCCATACCAAAAAAAAAAAAAAAAAAAAAAACACTACTTGCATGAGACTAATTGTCTCAAACTGCATTGTGTAGAATATGAACTCAGTATTAAGTGAACCAAGACTACAGTTAAAAGCCAAGTTTTTTGTTTCTAAAAAACTACAAAGAAGATGGAAATAGTCCAATACATTTGATGCAAAAGATCTCTAACCTTACTGTGTACTTATGCCCAAGGAGAAATAACCTGAAAACAGTCAATACAAGACATCTGCATTATACAACTGTACATAAAGAATTCTAATTTCAAATGGCTACAAGAAAACTAATGTTGCTTCTCTCTAGGAAGATTATACAATATGTCATCAAGTACAAATCAAGTTTCCTAAAAGTTTGAAATTATAATGTAGTCTGAAATCACATGACCAAAAAAAGGGACTATACAGCCCTCTTCAGAATGGAATACCTGAATCCTGACCAGAATTCCTGATAATCTTAGTGAAATTATCTTTCTTCCTGTTGATCTTTATCTTTCCCCTAAAGAAGATGAGTGGAGAAGAGACACTAACTTAGAAATGACGTACATCAGGCCGGCAAACACCTGGGGCCCACTCTTACCTGTGAGAGGCAGCCTTCTTTGGTGCAAATTCATATTCCTCTGGATACCAGCGTCTACACACAGCAGAAATGGAACTCTCAAAGGAAAGTGTCTCAAATAATAGCTACCTCCTTCAAGTAATTTATTAACACTGAAAAAGACATTTGGGTTGGACTCTCACATTGCCGCTGCCTGTCATCCTATCATTCACCTTTTCCTCTCTTCAATGTATTTTCTTTCAGCAAACTCATGAACGTACAGGATTCCTGAATGTCTAGCTCCAGCTCAGCCCTTATGGGTCTCTGCCCTAATATCCAACTGCCTGCTGAACAGCACATAAACACTCACCAGACACTTTAAAACATATGTAAATCCCCACTCAGCCTTCTCAAATGCTCCCATCCATTCACCAAATCTAGTCTTCCTCTTATTTTCCCCTTTCTTAGGACAGTTCCAACTCTACCTATGCTGCCCAAACTTCAAATGCCAGAATCATTGTTTACCTCTTCATTTTCCTCTTTTGAAACTTTGGCCTCCTGCCACCTAACCCTCTGCAGTACTCTATTTCTATTCCCCTCCCCCATAACCTCTCACTTTGCTAGGTCATTTTTCTCCTTCCAAGGTGATTCAGTCTCCCTTATTTTCCTATTTCTTTTTCTTACCACTTTATAATCTGAATGATCTAAGTATACCACCCATTCTTCTAAATGTTATCAAAGGAATGCCATCCCTTACTAACCTCAATGGTACTCTGCACTAAACTTCATAGTTTAACCTTGTCTCCTGCCTTTGCCAACCTCCCGTCTTGCACTCAAGCATTATCAAATCATCTGTAATTTCTTGCACACATTTTCCCTTTGACTTCCTGCTCCTTCATATTCTCATCTCTGCTCACTCTTAGGAATGTAGTATCCTTAAATGCCTTAAAATCTTTTATTCTTTAAACTGAAAAGCTATTTCCTGTGGACAGCTTTCTGACTCCCATTCCTCTGCTCCAGCATGGCAAGGTATTCCTTCTCCAGCTCCCTGCACAGTCTACATGCACATTCTTGTCATAAGTCATCACCCAGTAAGTACATTGTTAGAGTGCATTTTCTATACTTCTCCCAACCCACTAGACTCTCAACTACTTAAAGAGCTTTTCCTCCATATGTTCCCAGCAGATAAGCCAACTTCTGGCACAAAATGAGTGCTTCACACATTTTCATTTGAAATTTATATGGAGATCTTTGATGTTTCTCCCAAGTCTCACTAGTGAAGAAAAATTAAGATCTTGTACAGAACAGGCAAGATACACGCCCAGTTAGCACCCTCAGCTCTATTCAATTATTTCCACAAATTTTCAATTAAAACATGCTAAATAAGGCAAGTTAATGGACCCTAAGTAGAACCCTTACCTGCACAGTTCTTTAACAGTGCTCACATCAATTATCCTATAATGGAGATGTTTCATGAACTGGGGCATGTATTTGTCAAGAAACTTCTTATCTGCATGAACTGAATTTCCTAGAAAGACACGAAGCATACTGCATCTCTGTATTTCTAGTGGTACACAACAGAATATAGTCATAAATTGTATTTGAAATAAGAATTTTAATCCAAACAATTCCTACAAACATGTCTAAATTTCTAAATCAGTCATGAGTGCATCTTACTAGTTTCCAAATGCAGATTTCCCAGTTTCTTGTCTAGCTAGAAAATAAGTTAGTAAATGGCTCTCATGTACTTAAAGATAATTCCATCATTCCACATGTTTAAAATACATAAATGTATTTTTCAACATCATGCCAGATGTGCAAACTTTCTCCCAGTGTCAAAAAATTCACACCACTAAACACTTAAAATTTAGCTGAATTATAAGTAGATAAAACTTTATTTGCAATCCAAATGTTTAAACAAATCATATCCATATTCATATTTCCATACAGAAATTAAAAACACTAAATTTTAAATAAGAACTTTTAAATAGACATCAGCCACACTGGCTGGGGAAAACATTTATACAATGCGTGCTCTTATATGTAATACCAAACTTTTCTTTATGAATGTTTAAGGAAAGTGTTATCACATTAACTTACACATACAAATACAAATACACCTCCAAGAACATCTCTCACAGTGTCAGTTCTCTAATAATTCTGATACAACTGGCCTTGTTTCCTTAGAAAGTCAATGTCATAAGCATTTAAAAAGAAAAGAAGGATGGGGCACAATTTTAAATTAAAAAGACATGATAATCAAATTAAATGCATAAGCTTTAACTGAATACTGATTCAGAAACAATTAAGACATTTTGAGAAACTTTGAATATGGGCTAGATATCACATATTATTAAATACTTTAATTTTTAATGCAATAATAATATTTTTACATAAGAAAATCTTCCTTACAAAATACCTGATGAAGTTTTTAGGAATGAAGTGTCATGGTGAGTGCAATTTTCTTTCAAATGTTCAAAAAAATCAGTAAACTAAAAATAGCACAAGGATAATAATTACTAAATCCAACTTTTCCACGCATTTGAAATATTTCTGCAATAGTGGGGGGGGGATTTTTACTGAGTTCATCTGTTTCTCAGATTCCATGTCAGATGTCAGACATTTCCCCAATCATCATGTTGCAAACTATATACAAGTAAACTTGAACACAAAAGCAAGATATATAACCCAAAGCAGGGTAAGTGGAAGACATGGATAATCTTGGCTGGTCCTTCTGAACTTCAGTCTCATGAACCACTATAATGGAAGACTATCTACAAGATATACATAGGATTAGATTTTACCTGCAAGTGGACAGAGCCCCGGAGGAGTCTGCTGTCGTACAAAGGACAGAAATTCATACTCTGCCTGCTGCAATGTAATTGTACTCTCCTTCACTGCCTTGGTAAGACCAGACTGCAAGACAGAATCCCCAGCCCCCCACCAGAAACACATGAAGTCAGTTTTTAAAGGTATCCAAAAATGAAATTTCACTTCTAAAATGGGCAAATATAATCACAGATGGACCAGTTTTAGAGCTCAGGTTCAAAGTGAAACTTTATACAAACTTTTTTCTTAAAGAATCCAAGTCAAGTAAGTTATATTCCTCATTGTTAATAGCATTTCCACACAGTCAAAAAAGATGGTACTCAAAGTCCAAAGACAGAACCTCTGGGAAGAAACAACTATTAACAGAAGAGTAGCATTCCCCCTTCTCTAAGAATTAATGTCTAACCTCATCCAAAAGACTGACTTGAGTAATACTTGACAATCCATAATGCGTTCACAACAGACTGAATGTAGGAGAGAAAAAAAAAGGACATTCAGGAGAAGATGATCTCGAGAGGTCCCAAAGATGCAAAGTAAACAAGCAAGCAGTTTCCCAGGCTTGCCAAGCAATCTTCCTCTAACCCTTTTTCAATACCATCCAACAATGGTATAGGATTCAGATGTGGGTGCAACAAGCTCGTTACTGATCCCCAAAGCAGCAATCCTGTTATTTGGTAATGTTACCTTCCCATGATGCTCCTTACACCAATCAGACATGGAGTCCAGCAACTCATCTGGCTGCTTTATGATCAGGTTAGGACCCTGTGGAAGGAAAAAGCCATTAGTAACAAAGAATCAAAAGGAGTAACCTTTCTCTTACAAATAAAGCTTAGCAGTGCCTACCAAGTGCAAGGTCCTGGGTTCAAGTCCCAGTACAAAAAGAAAAGAAATAAAGCTTGGCTACTTTAAGGACTGACCATACCTATCCAAAAAAGTAAGAAAAAAGGACACTTCGGAACTCTCAGAGTAATGTGCCTTCATTCACTTATAAAGGCAAAAAAGAACACACACAACTGAAAACCACAATGTCTATTAATGGAAGACAAATGTCTACCAGGATCCAGCAAACTATAGTCCCTTCTTTTATTTTTGTTCATGTGTGTGTGTTTGAGAGAGAGAGAGACTGTGTGTGTGTGGCTGAGGACTGCACTCAAGGCCTCAAAGTTACCACTGAGCCCGAGTTTTACATTTTTAAATTATAAAGAATTGTAAAAAAATAAATAAATAAACAACAGAGCTTTAGGAGATTCAAACTATTTAGTATCTGGCTTTTTCCAGAAAAAGTCTACCAGTCCCTGATGATAAGTTCCTTTTAAAAAATATCACTATTGACAAGTATAAAAAGCAAATTTTGGAACAATATTAACACACAAATGATTTGATTTATACTTATTTTTTAAAATACACAATTTATGTATGATACACAATATCAAGAAAACACATAAATTTTGGGAAATAAAACAGGACTGGAGTAAAAACAAAATTCCAATAGATTACTATTCATATATTTTAAAGTTACCCACCATATCTTTGAGAGTAGTTATATATTTTTAAAAAAAGAGACTCTTAGGGGGAAAAAATGGACCTCAAATTCTCAGCTCTATTTACCAGCGCTTTTAACTGTGAGTCTTTTGGACAGAGTCCAGCAGTAACAAGCCTGACCAGCACATTAAAGCAAGTTTGTCTTTCTGGAAGAGAGTGATAACAATAAAGTCCTCCTTCCTTCATCAGGGCATTAACAGGATAAAACAACTTACACATATGAAAGTTCTTTGGCCTGTTTGCAAGAAAACTATTCTATATATTCAAAGTATTATGATTAACACAGTGCTAAAAGGTTTGCAATCACTGAAAGAAATGACTAGAACCAATCTAAAATATAACTTCAGTCCTACAACAGAAAAGGAGCTTTAGCCAAATAAGGAAGCTGTCGCTGGCAATCTCCATAGAGAAACAAAAAGTTTGCTCTGATATTTAAAAACCTCATAGTGCTTAAAAAAAAAACTTCTGACAATGTTGGCAGAAAGCAAAATAACTACTATATAAATTTATTAACTTATTCTACAAGATCTGGTAGTTTAGTAAACTAAGTTATCTCCCCAAAAAATTTCAGAATCCAATGCTTATTATGCCTCTACTTCATAAAACATTTTCTTCAACCCAACATAAGAATAAAACCTGTTTTCCATAGAATGATAGTCCCAAAGTATTTTTTTAAAGCGAAAAAAAAGAAAGACAAGACAAAACAACTTCATCTTCATCTGACTTAGTGTATTTAAAACTACTCCACTGATCTGCAGCTGTGTGAACACATACCCAAATCTCCTCCAGGGTACATATCAACCTGCTGGGTCCATTAAACTGTCAGTATTTCACATTATATCAACAATCTAAGAAAAAAGCATTTCTTTGGCCAAGGGTAACTAAGACTGGTAAAATAAAGACACTTCTCTTCCCTTTTGTCTCCAGTAAATTCCAAGTCACAAAAAAAGCAACTAGACCAAAACCTTGGAGCCTCATTTGTATAATGCTTAGAGAAACAGTCTCACAGGAATCATGACTCAAGCCCTGTCAGGAAGCAAGTCTGGCCTCCACAAACGCGACAGTTCATCTGTGAGAAGCCTTCTCACCTCTTGTTCCTCCCTAAGAAACAAATGAAAGTCTGAAGTGTACATTTACAAAATTCATCCACTGCCAGTAACCTATCAATCCTACTCTCTGGAACTCATTTTACCATCTCTACTTTGACCCCACAGGTTTTTTTCTTTCCTTTTTTCTTGGGATACAGGTATTCTTTTTAATAACCCTAAATACTGTTGACAATATGAAACAGTCATCACAGTCAGAGATTTCATCTCCCTTAAATGAGACGGTATCAGGCATTTATTTTATGTTTCAGGAGCGGCTAAAGCCCAACAGCTGTGTCTGTTTTGCTTAATGCTTCAGTTGAAGCAGCACATAAAAACCTTCACCACGGGCATTTGTCAACAACAGGGAATTTCTAGAAATACTTTTAGAAAAAGAAACACAACTCCTTGATAAAAAGGTAAGCAGTGCTCCTTAAGCACAGATTCTGCACCACAGATTTAGCCAAACTTGGAATGAAAATATGTGGGGAGAAACATACGTACAGATGTTTTTTCCTGTTACTAGTCCTTCAACAACATAGCACAACCACGTGCATAAAATTCATATATCAGGTATTATAAATAATCCAGAGATCTGTGAAAGTATATGAAGTAGATGCACATAGCTTATATGTAAATACTGTATGTCTTTAATATAAAGGACTTGAGTATCTGCAAATTTTGTTCTCTTTGGAGGAGTCCTGGAACCAATCTCCTATGGACAGAGGGACAACTATAAGTTATCAAGTTAAATCAAAATTATGACATGAAGATATAAGCTTTGGCATGAGTCACCAAACCTGATGGGACCACCATTATTATTACTTGTTAGGAGCACTTTACTGGGACTTCTTGGGTTAAACTAAAATGGCTTTCCTAATAACTAGCCAGTTGGCCCAGGGCAAAGCACTCAACATCACTGCACCCAAAAGCCCTTAACTGTAATGATAGCACCTATTTTATAGTTGTGCGAGGGCTAAAAGGGACTACAAAAACACAACTATGCTGGGCACACCGGAAACTTTCACTAAATGTAAATTTTTGACGTGGTTAACTGAAATATTAACCAGGCTCTAGGATTGAACCAGTTACTTTGAATCTAGTACCAATTCTACCATGATCTCAACTATTACTTTGGAACGCAATCTATATGGATCTCAATTGTTCTTCAAGTAACAAGACGGGAAAAAATGATTTTTAGATTTCCAATGCCCTCCAAACAGTAGGATTATGTTATATGGCATCACCTACTTCAGCCAAAATGTTAAGATCAGAGTCAGTTATCAGACAGGCCATCTCAATAATCTGGTCCTTCTCAATGTCCAATCCTGTCATCTGCAATAAAAAAATAAATATATAACACACACAAAAAAAAAACTCCTTCTGGCCTCTTGTACCCAAGCTTATTCAACAAGAATTCTCTGAAGCATATTCAGTTTATATTCCGAAGCCAGAATAGAGACTATAATAACTTTCCTCGGACAAGTACTCAAAATACAAACGTGAATCTTCATTTACTCAACAAACATTACCAAAGGCTTGCACTAACACTCATCCTAGCCTGGGACAGATGCAGAGTAAGTAAAATTGAGACAGCCCTCAATTACAGAAAAGACAGATAATAACATCACTATACTTAGCAATTCACAAAATTCTTCCGTTCACATCACTCGATCTTCACCACAATCTAATGCAGAGAGTACCTATGATCTGCATCTCACGTAGAGAGAAAACGAGGGAAGGGGGGAAAGGTCCTGGCAAGAAGCGTGCGTTAAAAACTGAAGGGATGGGAACTGGGTTCTGGTCCCCATCGCAAACTCCCGCCCGCAGCGACAATGCAGTTGACCCCTGTCTCTGGGCCCCAAGTTCCTCGGCTGAGGGAGGAACTAGAGGGGCAAGACTGAGTCATCTCCGAGTCCCACTACTTCGAGGAGGGTCCTTTAAGGTTTTGTGGGGGAAGGGAGAAGCGAACCGCCCCCGCCCCCGCCCCCATCCCCATCCCCACCCCACCCCCACCCGCGCCAGCGCTAGCGCCCGGGAGCCTGGAGACGGCGGGACTAGCGTTAAAGTCCACGTCCGGGAGGGCGAGGAGCGGGAGTCCCGGCTGACTCCTCCCTTCCGAGAGGCAGCTACGGCCCCAGCCCCGGGCCGCCCGCCCGCCCGCCAGCCGCCGCCCTCCCTGCCGGGACAGGCTCGCCCACCCGGCCCACGCGCCGGCCCTCCCTCGCCTCCTCACCCGCGCCCACCTCAGCCACTCACCTCCAGGTCCACCCAGACCATCCGCTGAGCCATGCTCTCCCCTGCCGCCATAACTGCACCTTCGCGGACACCTCGTGCCCCGACCTGCCCGCGATTCCCACCCACACCCCGCAACAGCCTGGAACCGAGAGAGCCGCCTAGCATCACCCGGCACGAGCTGCCGCGGCCCTCAACTAGCCGCTGGCGCGCGCGCAGGCGCAGTAATCACTAAACGTCGCAAACCCGCAGGGAGGCACAGAGCGGAAACCACAACTCCCAGCATCCTGCGCGCCGGCCTGCCCTCTGCAGCTCGGCTAGAATGCCGAAAGGGCTGGCGGGACTCCGAGTCCCGAGGAGGTGCCACGGACTTCCCACCCCCGCCACGTGTTTTTCGGGTTTTAGTGGAAGCGCTTGTTTTTCACAGCTGAGCTTCCTCGCAAGAGTAATTTCCTAAGTTTTGATTAGTTCCAAACCATGCAGTTTAAAAACAACTCTACATCAACTGGTCAAAAGAGATGATTGTGATTTTTTTTAAATGTATCTCCCACCCACTTACCCTTTTTTTTTTTAACTTACCTGAGTCTCCCTTCCACATAATATTTCTCTAATTTACTTGAACTGAAGAACAATGTATTATTTCGGGCCACAGAGCCAACTCCACTGTCAGTATTAATAAATCTTTAAATGGGATCTTGGCTGAGAGATCACTTAATCTGTATGAAGTGTTCTGTAGAAGTTCCTTTTCCTTCATCTTACAGGCTTTACCCAGTAAGTATGGGGAAAAAACTTGAGCTGTTTGACTGCAGCTGTTAGGCTTCAGGGACTTCCTACTTTGTCCATAATATTAATATTAGTCATGTCCAAGTACCACAAATCTATGCAACAGACTAACTTGAACTGAACAGCTCTGCCTTCTGATGACCTCGCTGGAGTGTCACATTTTAGGGGGTTTTGTTTGTTTTCTTGTATTTTGTTGCGGGTGTCACAACACAGTCCCGATTCAGAGTGATGCTCTCGTTTTTTGTTTTTTTTTTTCAGCTGCCCCAGGGCTGGGATTACAGGCGTTCACCACTCTAACTGGACTATGTGGCCTGCCCAGCACTCCTGGGGGCAGGGCGAGGCATTACAGGATGGGTAACCCTGTATTTTAACTTGATAACTTACAAGGAACCCTGGGCCCTCAGCTTGCCTAAGGAGGCACTTAGTTCGCTAAGCAATCCCACCCGCCCTTGGAATGTCAAATTTTGAGAGGCTCCAATTGGGCTTTTCAGTAGGAAGTTTGTGTGCAAAGGGCAACTATGTTACAAATGTTAATCTCGGTCTTGAATTATTTTTTTTAAAACCCCATTAACCACTGAGCTTGTGGTCCAAAGTATACTAATTCCTACCTGTTGAGCTGGTTTTCTGAGTTCAAGCATAGTAAAACGTATTTTTGCATTTCACATTTTATTTCTTTGAGGTGCTCAACCCACTCCCTACTAGCACAGGGAAATTCTGAAGGATCAACAAAACTTGTTTACAGAATGTAAATTTTTACTGTGGCCATTTTTTTATTTCAATGTGTATATACATTGTAACTGTGTTGCTTAATAAATCACATTGTTTTGAGCTAACTTTGTATTTATTTGTTGTCCACTTTATATCCATTTGTAGCCATTTCTTTCCCTTGTTCTTAGTTTTCTGTTTTCTTAGTTTTAAACTTGATTCATAAAAAGTAAAAATTTTATCAACAAAGTTGTTTATTATCCTCCTAAAGTATTTCTTTAAATTTTCAAAGACTTCCATGTTACCGTTGGAACATTGAGTAGTTTATAACTTCCATCTTCAGTGGCGAAACTTTAAAAGTTTACATCCTGCATATTCATAATCTTAATTTTTAATATTTAAAATTATGCATGGACTTTTTGCAAACTGCCATTTATATTCAGATATACTAATGCACTTTAATTATAACAATAACAAAATTTAGACAAATAGCATAATAAATATTTGTTTTAATGTGTTATATCATTTCATTGGTAATAAAGATTATTGTCCCAAAATACAACAATCTATGCATCAAATTCATGAATCCAAGTTATGTATGTAAGAGGGAGGCTATCGCTTTTCAGCCTTTTGGCTAAGATCAAGAGGCTACAGAAAAGAATAAAGGACCCCACAATCTGAAAAGGAGGGCCATCATACCTTCATACTGAGCTACTCAGTAGCTAAAGCCCTAAACCCTTAACCCTTTCTGTGAGACAGGATCTCAGTATGGCTCTAAATTGCCCAGGTGCAATTCTCCTACCTCAGTCTTAAAGTATTGCTGCTTTCTTACCAGAGACTTATCCAACTCCACTTTATTCTTCCTACTTCTTGAGCAAACATGACTGTGATAATAAAATCATTCCAAACCTTTTAAAAGATCCCTTAGTTCCTCACAAGAGAACTCATGGTTGCGCATATTAACTGCTACAGCAAATTAACAAATCTAACATTGTTCAGTGTTCTGTGTGAGTTCTATCCATATTTGTATCTGTTTTTGTTTTATCACTGTTCTAAGATAGACATTAATTTATAGAATTCATACCTTTGTAAGACTAGTATTGAGTCACCACAAAATGACACTGTCTGATGCCTGTGAAGTATCCTACAGCTAACAAAGTATTTTAAACAAGCAGCAGGTACCTCATAAATATTTGATAGTTTCTTCTTTTGTGGAACTGCATCTTAAAACATGTTGACATCAGGATTTAAAAAGGCGAAAGATTTATACGATCTGAAGAGAAACCAGAGCATGACATCAGGATTTAATACTGATAACTGACAGTGTAGTGAATTGCTGATGATCAGCTTGTTATACCCAGCTGAACTGAACTAGCGTGGTGCTGGTTGTACAAGGCCCACCTGTGGGTTGTTGTCAGCAACATAAGAGAACAGGAGAAGCTGTTGAGAGATTGTTAGGGAAGCTGTTTGGAGAAGTTGTTGTAGCAGCTGGAAGCTTCTGGGTTTGGAGGGCTACTCTGCTGGAGGATCTTGTCTTGCTGGCTTTCCTGAAGAACTGGGAAGTTTTTATCTGAGGAGGAGCTCTGAACCACATTGTTGCTGAGAATATCTGTAATACATTTTTGGGTAGCTCTGGTCCTCATCTTAAGCATCACTTCCTGGCTCCAGTGCGGAAGATGGTGCACTGCTCAGTCTCCCAGAGAAGCTTGGCACATTGGCTTTTCTGATGGCAACTCACTTTCCTCATCTCTGCAAGAGCTCAGGACATCACTGTTGCTAAGGATAGCTGTGGTGCTTTGGGAGGAACTCTGTTTCTTACCTTGAGCTCTGCTTCCTGGCTCCAATTCAGACTCCTCAGCCTGCTGGCACAGATCCTTCATCCCACTGGCACAGACTTCCTAGCTTCCACCATTGACCTATGGCCTTTCCAGCACAGATCTGTGAAGTGGGCCGGCAGAAGACACTGTTGTGGGCTCTAGGCCTCTAGCTGGACTTGTGAGGGGCATTTTACAGGCTCAGGTTTTCAGCTAGACTCATGCAGGATATTAGGATCCAGGCCCTCACCTGGATTCTTTGATCCTTAGTGTGTGGACAGATTTCCTGTACTTCTTATATATGATTCTTTGGGTGATTATAAAATAATACTATAAAATGTGTCCTGTACTGTATTGTTTCCATTGCAAAAACCCCAACCACAACAGACAGCTGTTTACTTCCCTCCAATGGTCTGGAGAAGAAAAAAGAATGACAATGGTCTTTTATCCTCCATGCTGTAAATTTATAAGATAAAAATGACAAAATTATAATTATCAAATTGTACTTTGTATAAAAGGTATACTAAAGGTATGAAATTTGAGCTATGTTTATATCAATTTGGTTCAGCAAACACTTACTGAGTAATTACTGTATATCAAAAACATCACTGGTGTAATTTGGATCTGCAAGGTCTCCCAAAGGCCATGTGGTAAAGGCTGGGTTCCTCATTAGCACTATTGGGAAATGGTAGAAAATTTCAGAGGAGTGGCCTTGAAGGAGATCTGGTCATGGTGTGGGCAGGAGCTCTTGATGGGGACAATGGGACTCCAACTCCTTTTCACTGTGCCCTTCTATCTCAGTTTTCTCAGCCATGCAGTGAAAAAGCTTCACTTTGCTAAAATCACTGTCTACCACACCATGGTAGACTCAAAGCAAGGGTTACACCCAACCATGGACTAAAACTTCTCCAAATTATTAGTCAAATCTTTCTCAGCCTGGTATGATGGTGTGTGCCTATATTCCCAACATACACAGGCTGAGGCAGGAGGAACACTGAGTTCTAGGCCAGCCTGAGCTACACTGAGTTCAGTCAAGACTAGCCCGAACTACATAGTGAGATCATATCTCAAAAAAAAAATTAAAAACCTTCCCTCTGTATAAATTGAATATCTCATATATTTTGTTACCATAATAGAAAGCTGCTTAACATAAATGCCAAAGTAAAAAGAATACTTACTAAATTATATTTATCAGACACTGCAAGTATTCAAGATAAAATAGTCTCAATATATTAGAAAGATATTTTATTTAGCATTTTGAGTCATTTCTTGTATAGACAACAGCTTTATTTTTCTCATTGTACTGTACAATAGATAACTGGAACCAACTGGATAAATGTATTGTTACCTTCACTACCAGGAATTGAGCCACACTTATTTCTCAGGCAAAGAAATACTAGTGAAAATTTATGAGGCAGATATAGTGCTGCACATTATCTTCAGTGTCAACTAAGCTAAGGTGCAATTGTGGTTCACAGAATTTCCACCCCACCTAGATCCCACATCAAGTTGGTGGTGTGTAGTAAAGAGCTGAACTGGCCTTTGTTCTTGATTCCTGGGAGAAAGCCAAAGTTCTCAGGATTTCTCAAGAAAGGCTTGTCTTTGTTATTCACAGTAACCCCTGATAGTGTATGCTACTTTGGTGACTCATAGTGGGCCTCAAGAGTTTCAGAAATGAGGGACCTGTCTATGCTGGAAAAGTCAAACAAATGATTAGAGGGTTGGAATTTTAACTGGCATGATAGAATTCTGATCTCTTGGGAGGATAAGGAGCTGGAGATAGAGTTCAGTGGTGTGGCCAAAGATTCAATCAGTGATGCCTGTTTAATGAACCCCAATAAAAACTGGACCTCAAAGATCAGACAAGGTTCATGGATGCTAATAATGCAGTGATGGACCATGATACTGACACCATAAGAAAACACACAAGCTTCACCTTTAAGACACTTCTTGGTCTCTTCCTAGGTATTTCTTTTGGCTGGTTTTAATCTTTTTTCCTGTAGTAAAAGTATAATCTTACTTTCAGCTCTTTCTGAAGTTCTGTGAGTCTTTCTAGTAAATCACTGGGACAATAGGAACTTCGAAATGTGTAGTTGGTTGGTCAGATATGTGGGTGGCCTGAGACACCCGAACTTGTGGCTATTGTCTGAACTGAAGGAAGGGTAGTTTCACACAGAATTGGGCCTGTATGAAGTTTGGCCTTACTCTAGGTAGTCATGCTGCCAAGGCAAGCATGACTCCAGGTAATTAGTGTCCAAATTGCTATGCATTTTACCACAAGAGAAATTTACTTGATTTCTGAATGTGATAAGGAAGTAGCAGACATGATTTTTTATGCTCTGGAAGACAATGCAGAGTGTGAGGTATTGTTATATTTCATGTGGGCCACATCTCCAACTTCTCTACATCCTGGACTAAGGACATGTGCAGCTCTGTACCTCCAGTTGCCAGCTAGTCCTGCAAGCGTTGGGCCCTTGACTCATGTTAGAAAGAATGACAGACAGGTGAAAGTTCTATGTTTTCTAGACGTTTCTAGGTTGTCCATTCTCTGTTCTTGCTCAGTGTTCCTTTCCAACGACTGATACAGATGAGCTATGTTGACTTCTGGCCCAACACCAGATATAAGTTATTTTTTGTTATTAGGTAATAAAAAGGTACACAATATGATAAACAAGAGTGCCCCATATGCAATCATAATTGCATACAGTCACATTCCTCTAATAAGTCTCTTCCAGATCACTGTTAGTCCAGCAGAACCTTAATTCCAAAACCATATTAACATACACAATTTTTACAAATCTGTGAGTCATACAGACCCAAGTTTCTTACTGAAAAATAACAGATCTAGAACACATATGGGCTCTGTCAATATATTATAACATAATTTTTATGACAGGATGCAAATAGTTCATTCACAAATACTCTATTCTAAAAAGTTTATTGCACTCTTCTTTCCCTTACTCAACCAACAAAAGTCCTCTCTTCCATGCATCAAAACTTTACATGTATGCTTAGCATTAAGGCACTGGGAATTCAATGCTAAAGAAGATATGGTTACTGTCCTCATGGAGCTGTCCAAAAATACACAGAGCAACAAGAAAATTGTAATATAGTAAAAAGCCTTTACAAGAAACACAGAGCATTATGGGAAAACCTGAAGTAATGCTTAGGCCAAATTGTTGAAGACAGTTCCCCCTAAGAACTATAGTAGGATGCAGAGACGAGATGGAAGCCCACAGACACCAAGTAATGAGGGTGCATATTAAGAATTTCTACATAAATTGAGGGCCATAGAGGCTTTAATTCAAGTGACTGGTGTTAGAGTCAGATTTACGTTCCCAAATTAGCAATGTGTTGATTGAAAAAAATAGGAAGTGGAAGAACAATGGGTGCTTTTTGACCAACCTTGTTGGAGTGACTGCCCATTCTACAACAGCAGCAGAGAATGAGCGAAATACATGAAGTGATTTGCAAGTGGTATAAAATTTGGATGGGGAAGTCAAGGACTTGGGGAAAGTCTACTACCAGGCACAACGTTTAAAGGATGGCATGGGAAAATCAGCGTAGTCAAGTAAGTTTGAAAAATACTAAGTTGGGCATAAAAAATACTAACCACTACTTGTCAGAAACTTTGTTGCTATTCCTAGAGTAAGATTAAGTGGAACACGTTGTAAAACTAGTGTCCCATGGAGCACTCTGGGAGAAAATGCCATTTCTACTTTCATGGTTTTGTGTTTAATCCTTTGAGGATGTTTTGTTTTATCCCCTTACACAGCACAGGTACTTATTTTGATTGCTTCAACTGGGTAAAATTGAAAAGGAAAAAGATCAACTGAAACTCCCCAAGGACTTCCCTGTAAAGCCATTCAGGGATGCTGGGAAAACTGACTTTCCACAAGCTGAAGTCTTAACCTAGACTTGTATCTTTCATCCCATGTACTAAACTAAAATCAAAATGGGTCAAAGATCTAAATATTTAAATAGAAACATATAACCTGCTAGAAGACAGAATAGGTAAAGCTCTTGAAGACAGAGGTGTAGGCAAAATCCCAGTATCAAAAGAAATATCACGAAGAATCAACAAAATGGGATCAAATCAAATTACAAAGCTTCTGCACTGTAGGTGCCAGGGAGATGGTTCAGTGGAATAAGTGCTTCCCTGGCAAGCACAAAAGCCTGAGTTCAATTCCTGGTTCTGCAAAAAATAAAAAAATAAAAATAAAAAAAGACTGAAATTTTAACCTTCTACTTTTTCCTGGTACATTAGCATGAACCATTCTCCCCAACAAAACTCTCCACTCTTCATTCCTCCAAGTAGACTAACTCACCCTCAGATTCTGTCACTCAAAAAACCTTTCAGAACTGTGTTAACTCTGCCTCAAGATGGAGGGAGAGAAATTTCTTACATTCTATGTTCCAGTTACACCCTAACTCATCTCTATCCACCAGTGGGCTCTTGTGGAGAGACTGTGTCAGATTTGCTTCTGCAGACTTGACCTAGTGCCTGGAGGAATGGTGCCAAGCCTGCCACACACATGCCACAGCTGGCTATTTGTTCTTGAAAGTGCTAAAAGCTTGAAACAAGACAGATAATGACAAAAGTTTCATGTACCAACAGTGTACATCATTCTTTCTTGCTACCCAAAAGACTTGCTAAAACAGATAAGAAGATACATCAGTCAATGAGTTCCACGTGGTTGAAGGAAAGACCTATTTATTTTCTGATATCTAAAATGAGAGCAGTAAGTCTGAGACTTCGAAGCAGTGGAAAAATCAATGCTGACACTATGAAGCCATCATTCAAAGATATACCACAAGGAGAAGCAAAGCTGGGAGAACCAGGTTGGAGCCACAGAGCTAGGCATGTGCAAAAGGTATTCATTTGAAGTAACATGAAAACAACCTAATTCCCAACTTTACCCACAGAAATCCACTGTACCACTGAATTGTGGCAATAACGCACACATTACCTAGATGTATGTATTTTTTGCTTGATGAAAAACAAAATTTCATAACTAAATAAAAAATAACCACAACACACTGTTGCATTATCTTCAAAGTAGTTGCTCAGCATAAGCCAATAAAATTCTTACGGAAAAACAATAACGTAAAACTGCCTTTTAAATGAACTAAGATAAACAAGTAGTATAAATAGAATAAATTAGCATATCTCTTGATTTTTTTTTTTTTTTTTTTGTATTTTGGGGGTCTACAGTGTTCAGGATCTCACTACTAAATTGGACTCAGTGATCCACCTGTTTACAGCCTCCCAAGACCGGGGGTTACAGACACCTGCCACTACACCCAGTCTCAATTGCTGTCTTGTGCACCCCGGGGCTGGGGCCAGCATAGGGAACCCAGGGATCAAACACCCAGCCCCTGCTCCTGCTTGCAGGCACTTTAATCCACTGAGTTATCTGGTCGGCCCAATTATTGAATCATTTTTGAAACCATGTACCATGTAATTTTTGAAATGTTTGAACTTCTGATTTCTCATTTTCCTATAAGAGAAACCCTGCAAAATTTGAGCTTCTTTGTCCAATTTATTTCACTTATGTTCTCAGGATGCATTAATTTCTCTACATTGCACTCTGATCTGATAATATATAGGGTAAACTTTTACATCTATTTAGGTGTGTCTTATTAGGTACTATGTGGAGAAAATACCATGTGAGGCTGAGAATAGATATTCTGCTGCTGGGTGAAACATTCTGTACATGTGTATTGCCTATTTCTTCAGGGATTTGATTCAACTCTACTACTAATTGGCTGATTTGTGAAAGTGTGCTGTTGAGATCCCCCACTAAACTGCATTGTTATCTCATCTTTTAAGTCTATTAGATCATTTTATGAAGTTGGGTGCACTGTGGTTTGGTGTCCATGTTTATAATTGTCATCTCTTCCTAATGAATAGTGCTGTTAACCAATGTGCATTGTCCTTCTTTGTCCCTTTAGCTCACCTTTGATTGTAAATCCACTTTGTCTTAGGATAGGTGCTCCTGCTTGCTTATGGGTTCCTTTTGAATGGAATACTACATTGACTTTTATTCTGTGAATTTCGTCTTGCATTAAATGTGTTTATGTGCAAAAAAACAAAATCTTCTGCACTGCACTTCACACCCCAGAGCAAAGACAACCTACCGTATGGGAAACATGTTTGCCAGCTCTCTTCAGAGAAATATCTGAAATATGTAAAGAACTCAAAAAGAGTTAGAGCACCCCAAATTTAAAGATCCAATCCAAAACAGTCATGTGAAATGCACAGAAATATGATTAGGTACAAATAGCCAATAAATACAGGAAAAATTGCTCAATATTTTTGGTTATTCAAGAAATGCAAATTAAGACTATACAGATTCTATCTCAGACCAGAAAGAATAGCCACCATGAAGAAATTCACTGATAACAAATGCAGGCAAGGGTACGGGAAGAAGGAACCATTTTCTATTGTTGGTGGGAGTATTAGTTGACACAACCACTATGGAAAACAATATAGAAAGCCCTCAAAATCTAAAACTAAATCCAGCTGTTCCTTTTCTAGGTAACATGCTGTCTCAGTTAATTTTCTCTCATTGCTGGAACAAAGCACCCAACACCCAGAAGGAAAGGTTTATTTAGCTCAGTTAGTGGAAGTTTCAGTCCACACTAAGCTGGCTTCAAGGCAGTGTGGCATGTGACAGAGAGCAGCAGTTCCTGGTGGCGGCAGAAAACAGCAAAATGCAAAGGGAGGAGCAGCAGCTGTGGCAGCTAGCAGGCCTCTCTTTCTCATACTATATGCAGATTACCTACTCCAGGGCAGGTGTCGCACTCACACCCATAATCCCAGAATTGGATCATGACCTCATCACAACTCTAAAAGCCTGCCCCAATGACTCCATGAAGTTTTTTGGGGGACAACTAGACACAAACTATAACACTTGACAAGTCCTCATACCATAAGATGCATACCCATGTTTATAGTAGCAAAACTTATAGTATCTAAATCTTGGAAACAGCCCACATACCCAGCAAGGGATGGATAAGACACACAAGTTTAAATATTTATGTGCAAAAGAAACCCAAAGTATAAATAAGGAGTAAAATATTAAAAAGCAGAACATTTAAAATGAGAAGGGAAACAAAAAATAGTGAAGGGAAAACAAATTTAAAGAATGGAGAGCTTTTGTAAATGGGGATGGGAAGGGTTGGAAGAAACAAAAATAAGAATTAAGATGTGTTATGCACATGTTCATATACTGAGTTAATATGGATATACCTGAAAATAAGACTCACTAGAAACAAAGCCTGACATTCACTTTTCATCTTAATCCAATTCTGAGTACACAGCTGTATTGAGTCAGAAACCTGACTACATATAAAACTTCTCTTATGATGCTCCAAACTAATTCCTGAGGTCAGTGAATTTAGTTCACAAGCATCAAATCCAGTACCTACAGAAAACACACAATATTTTAAGATGCTTAAGGTTAAAGAACTAGAAACCTGTTGGTGGGTTTTTTTTTGAGACAGGGTCCACGTAGTTCAGGCTGGCCTTGAACTACATAGCCCAGGCTACCACAATTCAGTGATGCCCCTGCCTCAGCCTTCTGACCCTATTCAACCCAGAACCAGCAAAAAAAAAAAAAAAAAAAAAAATATATATATATATATATATATATATATATTTTTTTTTTTAATGTATTTGATACAGGGTCTCACTAAACAGCTCAGAGTCCTAGTGATCCTCTGTTCTCAGCCTCCCTAGCGCTGGGATTACAGGCACCACCACCACAATTTGACTCAGTCACCCACTCAGCACACCCGAGGATGGGGCTGGCGTGGCATGTGGTGGCAGGGATCAAACCCTGGTAGTCCCTGTGCTTGCCTAAGCAGGTGATTAGTCTGCTAAGCTATCTCATAGAACCTCAGTAATCTTAATAAAACATCACTGAATAGAACCACATTGATAATATAATGACACAAAAGAAAATGACACATTCCCATGTTTTTAATTTATTAAAAAGTAACAGTACAAATGCTGTGATTAGTATTAAAAAAGGATCTAAATTTTTCAAGAATGAATTTTATAAGCAATTCTTCAATGAAAGGGAAATAGTACCCTGATACATAAAACTTTTTAGGATTTTAAAATTTTAAAAGCAGAAAAATGTCAACAGTAAATTCTTTCCAATGTCCAAATAAAAATCAACTTGTACAATCTCTGTAACAAAGTGTGTCCTTGGTACACATGTCTTGGGCACTTGGAAAATGTTAAAATTTCTGTAGTTTGAGCAAAAGAGGCAGCACATAATGACTCTTTTTTCCAAAAAGACTGCTTTCAGTAAAATGTTTCAGCATTTTATCTGAGTATGCACTGTTATCTATTTTTCCTAAAAAAGGGAATTTACATTAATACTATAATTTTCCATGTAAAAATATACACATACAGATATTTTATATACAGATATTTAACTTCCTGAGTGACCAGTCATACATCAAACATGATTTAATGAAAAAGTTCTAAAACTTTAGAACAAAATAGCATATGTAATTCATACTTGTGGGGGGGGTAAATCAGCAAAGAGCATGTCACAGAATTTATACTTAAATTCTCTAAGTTAACCAAAATGATTTATTCATTAACAACCAATAACTTTCTGAACAAATCACTTAAAAATTGTATTTTTTAATTTATCAACAAAATAGCCATCTGAGACTATCAACATAAACTTCACATTATACACATCAAAACTGGTTTCACTTAATACGAAATTTCTTGCAGTACAAAAAAATTAAAATATCTGCTTTATAATACAACCATCTATGAGGTCTGATCAAAGTATACAAGAATGTTTACATTTTAAAAATTTGTTACAAGACACATTGCCACCATGGCATTATAGCAATGTATCTTTCAGTAAAATTTTTTTCAGAATTTAATATTATTTTTTAATCATGCTTGGTATACAATCACCCTTCTGAAGCCATCTAAGTGGTTAGGAACTATGGCACTTTCTTTTGCATAAAACCCTTTCCTCTTCATAAAACCCTGAGGTGAAAGGTTATTAGTGGAATAAAACTGGAACAATTCTTTTCATTTCTGTATTAAATTTTCACTGTAGAGTTTGTTTTTAAATGTGGCAACTTAAAAAGCTGCTCTGTACAGTTTTTCAAAAATATTTTCAGCTCAACTTAGTCAGAAGAGCCTACAACGACCCTAGAAAACAATGTCCTTTTAATACTTGCTAGTGTCGAGATGAGCGCCATTTTCCA
>PVKA01027251.1:0-30735 GCA_004027165.1 Ctenomys sociabilis
AAAAAGGAAAGTATTACATTATCATCTGTGCAGAGTTCACATTTGATAAAATCTAAATGCTTACCCTTCCATATTGCTTACTGTACAGTTTATTTATTTATGATTTTTTCCAGACAAGCTCATGCTATATGTGTCTGCTGATATTTGTTTAATTAATGACCTTTACTTTTTCACAGTACTAAATTTTCATTTTTGTTTTTTTCTTCTTTTTTTTTTTTTTTTTTTTTTTCATCCAATAAGTCCTAACTTTTTTAGTGATAGAAACAGTACAAATTTCAAACCAAGCTGCAGTGACTTTTTTGAAACACCAAAAAAAAAGTCCTCCTTTCCGATGATTACATTGTTAGTTCCATAATAGCATTTACAATATCATTACTGTTATTCTTCAGTGCTCGGACTGCCTTTGCCCTTGACACATTTGCTTGGGACATAACCAACTCTATGTCCTTAACTTCCACACCTGTTTCATCAACCTCTTCCTCTTCACTCTCCTCTTGTACAGTTGGAGTTTGTGTATTTTCTTGAATGTTTGAGACAGCTTCACCTTGAACTTTGAATTTCTCAGCAGCTGCCAACTGTGCTTGCTGAGATAAATCCTCAATCTTGGCTTCCCCAAAAACTATGTAGGTATCTGAAGCTGGACTCTTATAGACATCTGGTTTTGTGATGACAAAGAGGATATTCTTAGACTTCCGAATAGTGACTCTAGTAACTCCTGTAACCTGCCGAAGACCCAGTTTGGACATAGCCTTCCGTGCTTTCTTTTCACTCCGACTCTGTTTTGCTTTACTGACTGGTTCTTCATCGATTTCAGCTGCTGCTGCCAGCTGGGCTTGTTGTGTGGTTGCTTGTGTGGAATCTTGCTCTTCAAGCTCTGGTACTGATTCATCACTGTCAGATTCTGTTCCAGATCCTGTCTCAGCCTGGGGCTGTGGCAACTCCTGCTCTGTAGCAGGGACGGTTTCTGTGGCTTCACGGGGCATTTTGAGCGGAGAACGCAGAACCAAGATGGCGGCAGAAAAGGAGCAAGCGAGAGCCACCAAGCTATTCTCCCTGTCCTTTACTTTTTCTTTCTTTTTCCTTTTTTAAATTTGTTTTAAAGAGAGTATAATAATAATTGATACATTAGAAATGGTACCAATTTAGAAGATCAAGATGACAGATATTCAACCATGGGTTTTGCATTACATATTGCTGTCCTCAATGTAGTTGCTTAGATTGCAGATATCAGCGTTAGAGTTAGTCAAGGTGAAAACTCTAGACATTAAAAAAAAAAAAAAAAAGAAAATTCTACACATTAACTGCTATATTCAAAAAACCGATAGAGATTTTAAGTAGAATCACCTCAGCCATCCTGTATATACTTGCATGTTTTTCCCCTACCTTTTTTCTTATCTTTTCTCCTTTCTTAATCATCTTCATTGTTTAATCCTTAAATTCCATTTTGTTTTACTATATCTGTTACACCTTTCAGGTTTTAATTTATTTGGGTTCTACACTAGGGATACAATATGATATTTACACACGCAGGTCCGATTTATTTCACTTATGAGTATAGCCTCTAGTTGCATCCACTCACCTATGAAGGCTTCGAGTTTGTCTCTTTATAGCTGAGTAATGCTCTATTGTATATAACACATCTTTTTCATCTATTCATTAGGCATTTTGGTTGCTTCCAAGACTTGGCTATGACAAATTGTGCTGCTGTAAAAGTGGCACATGTATATCATTGTGGTACAATGTTTTCAATTCTGGGAAAATTCTCAGAATTGAAATAGTTGGATTGAATGGGATTTTTAGTCTAGTTTTTGAGGAGTCTCTACACTGATTTTGATAGTGGTTATACCAGTTTACATTCCCACTAGCAATTGAGAATGATTCCTTTTTCCCTACAGCCTTTCTAGCATTTGTTATTAGTTGATTTTTTTATGATAGCCATTCTTTCTGGGGTGAGATGGTATCTCAATGTTGTTTTAATTTGTATTTCTCCAGTGATGTGGAGCATTTTTTCAGGTACTTATTTGCCTCTTGTATTTCTTGCTCTGAGAACTGTATATTCATTTCAGATGCCCATTTTTGGATTGGGTCTTTAAATTTTGGGGCCTTCATTTTTAGTTCTTTATATATTCTAGGTAGAAGACCTTTGTCTGAGTGATTATTGGTTAAGATATTTTCCAAATTTGTGGGTTTTCTTTTCACTCCATTGATAATTTCTTAAGTATTTGGAATGCTGTTTTTAAGAAAGATGGAGGATAAAAAGTATGATCTAAGCTTATCATCAGCCCCTTGCCTCTGTCTTTTCCTGTATCATGACCAAGTAGCTAGGATTATATACTGTCTTTTAGTAAATGCTTGTTAATTGAATAGAAAACACTGAAAAATCATAAAATGTAGAAAGGATGTGTTATAAGTTGGCTTTTTTTTTTTTATTCATCAGGGACACACAAAGAAAATGAATTTTTTCAAAGTTGGAAAATATTTCGTGTTGGTGGACATGCCAGGTTATGGCTATAGAGCCCCTGAAGATTTTGTTGACATGGTAGAGACCTATCTAAAAGAACGAAGAAAGTAAGGAAACCTTTTTTATGATAGCTATATATTTAGCGCCAAAGCATATTTTTATCAATAGACATGTGGTGAACACTTCAGTTTTATTGAATAACTCACTTTAGGTTTATTTTATTCTTAACAGTATTCTACAATAAAGTACTGAGGGCCAAGGTGTGTTACATTATTTTTTTGTTTCCCCATCTGAGTCTGATTTTAACTTGAAGGATATTCCTAAATTGAACATATAAAGAATACTTCAGCAGAGCTAGTTAGCTAGCAAACTAGCAAACTCTTAGCTGGATAAATTTGAAAAAAAAATTGTTGTTTTGGGCCAGCCAGATAGCTCAGCAGATTAAAGCACCTGCTTAGGCAGACACAGGGACTGGGGTTCAATCCCTGGCATGCCATGTGGGCATGGAGGCACACACCTGTAATTCCAGCACTTGGGAGGCTGAAAACAGGAGGATCACTATGAGTCCAGTCTGCATAATGAGACCCTGTAGACCATGTACTGAATACATTTTTTAAAAAAATTGTTGTTTTATGTGATAATCACTAGGTTTAAATAAACTTTAGAAAATTGTGATCATTCTTTAAATATGCCAGCCATCACATCCTCTGAAAATACCTTTGTTTTTGTCTCCCTGTGTAGTCAAGGGATATAAGGACAGTTATATTTAAGAATTGCACAATATAGAGAAAAATGCTAAGGTGTTTATATAACTATCCTGTTTTTGTAGTTTTACATAGAAACTGATGAAATGTTTGCAAGTGAAAATGCAAAATATAATGTGTTTGGTTTCTGTTATCTGTTCGTCTTAAAGTAATATTTAAAAAGTTAAACATTTTGTGATGACTTAGATTTTAAGTTACTGGAGAAAGAGGTTCACCCATGTTCATATGAAGTCCATACAAATTTGGGGTTAATACATGCTTGCTGAAATAAAAATATTTAACAAATTTGGTTATGAAGATAAACAGCATTAAGACTCAGTACTGTAGGATGAATTTACTCATGAATTCTGAATTCCTTTTGCCTAAATTTTTAAAACTTGAATTGAAATTATTCAAAGAAAATGGGTGGGAAGGGGGCCGGAGAGATAGCTCAGTAGAATAAGCATTTCCCTGGCAAGCACAAGGTCCTGAGTTCAGTCCCTGGTTCCACAAAAACAAACAAAAAAACAAAAAACGCTTTCCTCTGTTGGGCCTAGGGGAGATGGCTCAGTGGGATAAGTGCTTCCCTGGCAAGCACAAAGGCCTGAGTTCAATCCCTGATTTCGCCTAAATAAATATAAATAAATAAATAAATATGGGTGGGAAGAAAAATGAATATATCTTACTTTGCCATTAATCTTCTTTTCTGTATTTTTTAGTTTAAAGAGAACATTTTTACTAGTGGATAGTGTTGCTGGAATTACAGAAAAAGACAAAATTGCCATAGAAATGTGTGAAGAATTTGCATTACCCTATGTGGTAAGTGTTTCTTTTGACCCTTGTTGCACTTAGAGTACCAGTTCTTCATGCTTACAAATACGTACACACATTTTTAAATGAATGAGCAAGTTTTTATTCTTCAAAAGATAAAACTGCCTTTAAGTTGTGTAAGACTTTTATTTTTTTTTCTCAGTGTAAAGTTTTCAAAATTATAACCAAACATTTTTTATATACATTGAGGTGTATAGGTTGAGGAGAGCCGTTTGTAGACCTAGAAAGAAAGAAATGAAATGATTAGGTTCATGTATTCACACATACAACTTTAAGTTCTTCTTTTGCTGGGCACGGTGGCATATGCCTCTAATCTCCTCTGGGGAGGCTGATGCAGGAAGACCCTGAATTTAAGGCTAGGTTGGGCTGTATAGCAAGCCCCAGGATAGCATGGCCTACATAGTGAGACTATCTTAGTTACTCTTCTCTCATTGCCAGGACAAAATGCACAACACCCAAAATTAAGGAAGGAAAGGCTTATTTAAAGCTCACAGTTTGTGGAGGGTTGAGTGCATACTCAGCTGGCTCCAAAGCAGGGTGGCACATGGTACAGAGTAGAAGTTCATGTTGGTGTTGGCCGAGAAGAACAAAACAATAAGATCGAAAGGGAGGAGTAGCTGCAGCAAAGGCAACAGAGAGCAAGTCTTGTCTCCCTTAATTTGCATTCCAGCTGTCTGCCCCAGGACAGTTTTTAAAATCCTGGTTTCAGAAGAAAGTTTTTTAAAATCCTGGTTTTTGGTTGTCTTTTTGTTTTGTTTTTTTTCTGTGTTTGACTCTTGGATACCCAGAAGTATCACTGCTAGAGGATATACTAATTTCATTTTTCAGGAACTGACATATTGCTTTTGTGGTATAGTAGTTGTGCCATACATCCCGCATTTCTAACAGTGCACAAGGGTTCAAATTTGTACAGATCCTTCTCATGTTTTTTATTGTAGCCATCCTAACGGGAGTGAGACGGTATCTCGCTATGATCTGTCTCCCTGCACTCATCTGCGCCCCTCCCTCTCCCTCTTTCTTGAGATAGGATCTTACTAGGTAGCCTCAGCTAGTCTCAAATTCTTGATCATTCTGCCTTGGCTTCCTGTACCTCCTGAAGAGAGATGGTGGTTATTATTTTGGTTTGTATTTCTTTAATGATTAGTGATGGCTAGCATCTAGTCATCTGCCTTTTAGCCATCTGAATATTTTCTTTGAGGAAGTGTCTTAAGTCTTCTGCCCCTTTTTGAAAGTATTCCGTTCTTTTTAAACAGTACTAAGCCACTTTTGTATCTTTGGAGTTAATAAAATTCTTGGGGTTTGCAAAAAAGTCCTTTGAAACATTAGGAATAATTGATTAGCCATGAAAGGATTGATAATCTTCATCACAAAAGTACTACATATTGTCAGACTGATTCTATTAAATAATAGTGTTGCTGGGGCCGGGAAGATGGCTCACTAGAATAAGCGCTTCCATGGCAAGCACAAGAGGCTGAGTTCAATCCCAGGTTCCACAAAAAAAATTAAATAAATAATAGTATTGCTGATGTAGCATAGATACCAGGAATCATAAATTCCTGTTTTAACTGAAGGGAAAATACTACTTCTTTCATGAATTGGGACAGAGTAATTATATCTCCTTTTAAATAGCATATCCTGGGTTTAATCCCCAGCACTACACATGCTTCCCACCATGCACATATGCATACCCCTATAACACAGAAGGATAACATTAAATTTGGGATTGGGATGTAGTTCGTGGTAGGTAGAGTACTACTGTGGCATGTGCAAGCCTCTACACCACATACACACAAAAAGGAAACTACTGTCAGCCTTTATGAGGAAGAATTCCCACTTGACATGATTTGCAAGTTGTGAGAAGCTATTTACTTTCTGCTTTCCATTCTTCCCATTAGCATTTATTTATTTATTTGTATTTTAGGGAAGGGTCTACAGGGTGTTCAGAGTCTCACTACTAGATCAGACTTGCAGTGATCCACCTGTTTACAGCCTCCCAAGAGCACACCTAGTCTCCATTGCTGTCTCAGCGGGCCCAGGAGCGGAGCCAATCTGACTTGCAGGCTCCTGCAACTGCTTGCAGGCACTTTAATCTGCTGAGCTATTTGGCTGGCCCACATTAGCATTTCTTAAGACTAGAAGTGAGTCATCAGAAAGTTTAATTTTATAGCAAGGGAAACCTGAGAGACTCAAGTTTTACTTTTAATTGATTTTGTAATCACCCATACCTTGACCATCTTTCAGTACTCATCTGTATTTGGACAAGTAAAATTGTAGATTTACTGGAATATTAACTATGAGAGATATCCCACAAAGCCCCCAGTTGCTAATTTTTTCTTTCAAAGTATTGTAAAGCTGAAGCATCAAAATGTTTACAAGTTATAGTAGGTTAGTGT
This sequence comes from Ctenomys sociabilis, assembly GCA_004027165.1. NCBI lineage: Eukaryota > Metazoa > Chordata > Mammalia > Rodentia > Ctenomyidae > Ctenomys > Ctenomys sociabilis. Next base: position 6,429 of record PVKA01027251.1, read on the forward strand.
GGATCAGCCTATTAATTTCTGTCTCTTAAAGCACATGATACAATCATAGGAAACAGCAGATGGCAATTACAAATATGGATGGTCTTTAATTATCGTAAGTCTAAGATGTTATAGCCTTGTGTTCTTAAAGCCCTGTTAAAATACCAAACACATAATGTATATTTTATTATACACAGGAAGTAATTTATTATTCAGAGTAGATTCTTTGGGGAGTGTTTTTACTTTACAGATGAGAAATTAGACTGAGAGAGATTAAAATGTGTATTTTAATTCTAATGCTTAAAATTCTGTTTTCCTACAGATGGTATTAACAAAAATTGATAAATCTTCCAAAGGACATCTTTTAAAACAAATACTTCAGATACAAAAATTTGTTAACACAAAAACACGAGGATGTTTTCCTCAGTTGTTTCCTGTAAGGTAAGACTTAAATTGTTAAAACAACTTTATGTACTAAAAACCTTTAATATTAAATCAGTTTCTGAAAGCAAGGTGTCACTTAAAATTTGGACTATCCTAGCCATGATTTTTTGGTGTAGTCCATCAGTACTTCTGATTTTTTTTTTCTCTTTATCCTTCTTTATAGTCTTCCTCTTCTGTGCAGGTACTCCATTCTTTCTGTCTCAGCCCACCTCAGTCTTAGATCAATGCAGAAATAAAAACTTTTAAACAGCTACGATAAAGATTCTGTCATTACTTTTTAATTTTGAAGAACAACTTACCTCTATGGTACAAAGTTCATTTGGACTATGAGATTTTTGCTTTAATTTCTTTTCAAAAGATTTTACAGGAAGAAAAAATGTTTAAGTTCAGATTCAAAAATGGTAGCAGACAAAATTGGTGTTTCCTGAGCTGGTAAATTTTGATTTAGGAACAAGTTTTATAAGAAAACATAGGTGGAGGCTGGGGATATAGCTCAGCAGCATAAGTGCCTGCCTGGCATTACAAGGTCCTGAGTTCAATCCCTGGTACCAGGGGGTGATGGGGAGAAAACATAGCTATATACTTTCACTGTCTATCATGTGTACATTAGTACTGTAGCAGAGGTAAAGCCCTACTCTTCTCTGATGTCCTCACTCAGATTTCTCTGTGGAAGGCACTATGCTAGCTGCTGTAATGAGGAAAAAAAAAAGCCAACACTTTCTTGTATATAAAACTGTCCTCTAACATTTTAGGTCCTTTAGATTTCTATCACACTTACACTGTAATTATGAATATGCCTCTCAGAATCCCTCTTTTTTCCTGTAAAACACTCTTCTTCGACTTATATTCTTATATCTATCCTGTTCATTTGTCTTTGTCCCACACATACAATGGAAATTGCTAGAGTAAAATTCTAATTCTTCTTAGGGCCCATTATCATTAGTAAAAAATTATTTAATAGATTTAAATGAAATTCTATAAAAGCTCTTCATTTTAACTTTTAGTAAAGAGGAAGCATGAGACTCAGCTAAAACGGTAACACTAATGTAAGAAGTAAGCTATGGCTAAACAACATTGGTTGCAAAAACTGTAAATTTTAGTTAACCATCTACTGGCTTTGAATTAATAGTACCACATGGTTGGGAGAGACTTTTCTTGAACTATGTCAGTGAAAATAAAGTGCTTATGACTGGGGAATGGTAAGGCAATGGTCCCACACTACTAGCTTTCAGATAGAGATATCTGAAAATAAATGGTCTTCAGAAAGGCTATAGCACTTGGATCACTGAAAACAATTAATTGATCCTCATGATAAACATGTTCACAGGTAAGTTTAAAAGTTGGAGAAACTGAGTTGCAGTGGTGGTTGCTGAAATAGGAACAGCAATGGGTTAGGCAGCCATGGTTTTCATACTAGCTTCTCTATTTCCTGGCTGCCAATTTAGAGTATCTTCTTTTATCTTCCCTTTTTTTTCACTGGAAAATGTGATCACAGGAAGGATTAAAGAAAATGTATTGTGACTGGTAATCTACACATTAGACACAAAATGGTGTCAGTAAGTGGAGGAGCAGACCTATGACCCAGGTTATCAGTTAGCTGGTTCGTTTTAGAGGTATTTCCTTCTTTAGATATGCCAGCTTTCTATGCTCATAACCCTTGAGTCACTGCTGTCACCACACTCATCATTGGTGACCAAGGCACTACAGACCATGTAGCATTAAGAGATGGGAAGTACACTTGCATTCAAGAGCTTCATTCATTGTAACAGTCAGTATAGAAATACACTGTTAGTTCTTAAAACTCCATGCAGGAGATAGTAATATGTATTTCTTGTTACTTGCATGACCAGATCCTAAGCCAGCAGTGGTGAGTCTATGGCAAGCATGCTACAGTGGGCTGATCCCAGAAAGTTCCAAAAGATTCGGCATCACTGGCGGGCCATCCCTCCTGAATGGAGCTTTCACAAAATTGTGTCTCCTTCTCTTCATGTATGCTCAGGAGACAGATGAAGGTTTTTGGTGTTTTGTTTTGTTTTGTTTCTGTGTTTGGTTCAGAGTTTCACTCCAAATCCCAGTGATCCTCCTGTTTTCAGCCTTCCCAGTACTGGGATTACAGGCGTGTGCCACCATGCCCGGACTCAGTGGTCAGCATGGCATGTGGTGCCAGGGATCTAACTTTGGTCCCTGTGTTTGCCTAAGCTCTCTCACTGGCCCTTGAAGTTTATTTTCAAGTCTGTAGGCAGAAGTGTTGAACTTCATATTGGAACTTGGTTCAGTAAGTTAGAACAGTACAAATGACGAAGGGTGCCTTAAGGAGTAATAAGGCTTAATAAATGCTATGTAAGAGACAGCACAATGTAGTATCTTCTACAATATTTTTATGTAGTAGAATTCCAAGCAGAAGAGGACAGAAAATTTTGAGCTGATAAAAATGATACACAGTGCTACACTCATTGTAGCTCTCCTTTAAATTTTATGACTTCAGTTTCTTAAGAATCATAATTGGTTATTTTTTGTTTGGTTTTATTTTGGCTTTGGCCAAAAAATCTAAAATGCTGTATTTTATTAAGAAGGGAATTAGTAATACAACAGGAGGTATTTTTACCTGCATATAGAGCTATAGTATATTCATATCTGAGACAAGGTGGTAGAACTCGGATGGATGGATGGATGGATGGATGGATGGATGGATGGATGGATGGATGGATGGATGGATGGATGGGTGAGTTGTTAAGCTAGATGAGTTGGCAGCCAGACATAAGATACACAGATAAGAAAATGAATCCAATATTTCAAATTACTGGATTTTAAAATATTATAAAGGTTTGGGGAAGAAAGAAAAGTAGAATGAAATAAAATATTGTGTTCATAAGAGTTTGCAAATAAGTTTAAGGTAAATAGATGAGTCTGCTACTATGTTTGTTTTTTTTTTTTCTTTTCCCACAGTGCTCTTACCTATTCCGGAATCCACCTGTTGAAATGTTTTATAGTAAATATAGCAACAAATCTTAATGGCTCCAACTTTAGATGACATTTCAAAATTTTTTGTGCCAATTGGAGTTAAATACCTGGAAGAATTTCAGCATTATTTTAAACGCTGTGTTTCTAATGTTTGCACAGGGATCACTTGAGTTTTAAGGTCTGCATCTTCCCAAAGCAAGATGAATTTGTACCTGGGTGTAACTGAATTATGCTGCTCATTGTAACACATACTTGTCAGTTTTTCTGTTTTAATAAACTTACAAGGGCACATAGAAAATAAAACCTATTACTACTGTGTAGAAAAAGGTTTGTCATGTTAGTGTTGGACTTTTATCTTGAAAATGTCTACCATGTATTTTATGTATTTTTGTAATATTAAAATAGACATGTAAAAAGTTGTTTCTCTGTTTAACAGGTAAGTTGGAAGAATAAACGCTCATATGTATACCTGTAATTAATCTTGAGTCCTTATTTGAATATTAAAAATTCTTGATAAAATTTATTGGTTTGTGAATCAACAAATTGGTTATTTGTTAGAGATACCATTCATTACACACTGGAGTCACTCACCTTCAGGTAAACACAGGATTTAAATCAGGAAGATCAGAAATAAGATGGCCAGGGAGATGGCTCAGGAGAATAAGCACTTGCCTGGCAAGCACAAGGAGCTGAGTTCAATCCCCAGTTCCACCAAAGGAAAAAAATAAAAAAAGGAAGACCGTTTTTTTTTTTTAATCAGATTTTATGTACTGCAGTTTTAAACAACTTGAGCACCTAATACTAAATTTATCCTTTATCCAAGATGCTTGAGACTAGAAGTGTTTCAAATTTCGGAGTAATAGCATAGTTTTCACTGATTGACCATCCCAAATTTAAAACTCTGAAATAAGAAATGTCCCAAAATCTGTAACATTTTGAATAGTTTGTGCTCAGAAAGTTTCTGATTTTAGATCTGGAGATTACAAACTGCTGAAAACAGGATGTCTGACAATGCTGCAGGAGAGAAGGTGAACAAACCATTTTTCATGTTAGCTGGATTTTACGCCACTTGCATCAAAATCACCTGTATTCCTTATTAAAATAAATATGCAGACTTTTAGTCTTATTCCCTATTCCATGTTCACCAATCTCTGGGAAGAGGCTAGGAATCTTTCTAAACAACTGACCAGCAGATTGTGTACCAGTTCAAGAACCACTGGGATAGGTAAGTGGAAAAATACAAAAAGTAGGCAGAAAGGCCAAAGAAAAGGATGCTTTATATACTAAGTACTATTTTCTGTACTTAGCCTGTAACAACATAAAGTTTAAAGAAACTGTGTGGAAACTTATTCACATAATTCTACTAAAGTTAGAACATTTAAAATACATGTCAAACTTTATGGCATTAGAAAACATTCAATGTCGTCCTGATATAAGGTGAACAAATCAGTGAGAAGATGGTTGTAACCAGTGATATAATTAGTAGCAAAACTCAAGTTCTTTTGATCGTAGTACCCATCAGAAGCTACACACACATACTCCCAAGTGGACCTTCCTGTGGTGCCAATGAAGTAAAGCCACTCTCTGAGGTGTCTTCCTTGCTACTCCCCCACCTCACTTCCTGTCTAAGGCACAGACGCTTTTGGCAAACTCAATTATTAGGTCTTAATAGACCAATAAATTACAAAATTCTTCAGTTTTTCAGGGACCTACCAATCTCAGTTAAGGAAGTGCATCTATTTCTCAAAGACATTCTGTGACACTTTGTATCTTAACACCGGACACAGTCAAAGCCAAATGAAATGAACAAAGCTACCACAAATGTTTATTGAACCAAAACGAACTGTGTGGGATTCTGCATGGAAGCAGCTCCTCTCTGAGCCTAAGCAATAACATTCCAAGATCTCAGCAACTCCACTTAAAACACAACCATGGACCAGTTTGTTAACTGCTTGAAAGTCTCACGCTTGAACATCTATATTCCCATTAAAGCAAAAATGTCATCAATGTCATCTGTCTCTTTAACAGGTTCTGGCATATTTTGTCTGTTTGTGTACATCTTTGTCCATGAATTGGTTTGACTTTCACTGCTTCCTGTAAGACGTCCATGAATCTGATTTTCCTTAGTTGGTGTGGCAGGATTTGAAAGTCTGCTACTCAGTAGCTGCCTGCTGTTAGGGTAGCGACCGATTCTCTGCATTGTGCAATGTGAGAGATCCCACTCACTATTAGTTTCCACAGCACTCTTCAGAGGTTCTTGAGGGAGCTGCTGAATTTCCTTTAAAAGAGTTGACTGCCACTTTCTCTGTGGTTTCCTTTTTCTTAGTAAAAATTTATTCTGTGATCTTTGTCTCAGATGATGCTTTGAAGTTTTGATACCTGAGCCATAAAGAAGGCAGTTGCAAATAGATGTTTTTATGCATTCTAGTTTCTTTGGCAAACTAAAGGACAGAGAAAAAAAAAACCTTGAGTTTATTGAAATGCCAAAAACTTATCCATCACTATTGTACCTGTTTTGTTTTGTTTTTTACCAACTTTCAACAGAAAATACACTATTTCAGGGCCTATGCATCTAAGATCATAACAAAAAATAAGGAAATAGCTTCAAACAAAATCTGTGTTCTCAGACCATAACTTCCCCCTGATTCAGGATGAAGGTTCAAGTGTCTCCATTTTGGCCTCAAAGTTAACCAACTTCTAAAAACACCTCCATATTTCAGGACTAGTTTTCCCTCATACAAGATAATCTATTCATTATGTAACAGAAATGGGAAGTAGAAATGGGGAAGCACCTCAAATTTTAAAAACTGTCAGTATGTAACAATCCATTTCTTGATATGTAATTTGTTGTGGCAGGAATGAACAAGGAAAAAAAATATTAGCAAAGAGAATTTATAAAACAGAAGGGTCAGGGATATGGCTCAGTGGCACAGCACCTACCTGGCAAGTGAAAGGTCCTGAGTTCAATGCCCTGTACCAAAAAAATTAAAAGCATTTGGAGGCTCAGGATTTGATTCAGTAGTAGAATGCTTGCCTGGCAAGCTGGAAGCCCTGGGTTCAGTCCCTGGCACCAAAAATAAAAAAGTAAACCTCTCCTAAAAAATAAAATAGCTTTCCCAGGCAGAGTGCCATGGCCAGGGTTTGCTCCCCTATGTGCCATACCAGCCCTGCCCCTGGGGTGCACTGAGACAGAGACTGAGACAGCATGGCAGCCCGCACCAATAATCCCAGGGTTTGGGAAGCTGAAAACAGGAGAATCCCTATGAGTCTAATCTACATAGGGAGACCCTGTACCAAATACATAAATAAATAAAATAAACCTCTCCTAAAAAAAAAAAAGGAACCTCTCCTAAAACATAAGAACACAGGGCTTATAGCACAGACAAATGGACAGCTTTCAGCTACCCAGAATAATTCATATGTCATACTTAAGAGTAGCAAACCCAAACAGCTGATTGTTTTAGGCATGTTTTTTCTACATAGGGTGTACTAGCACATGGTGCACGGGTGCCGTGCTGAAGCTGCCTCACTTTGTGAGTGAAATTTTAAAAGATTAATGTAAGTCTATCCTCCCTATCACTTTCCTCTCTTTTTTTTTTTTTTGTCTTTTTGAGACAGGGTCTCACTATGTAGTTCAGGCTGGCCTTAAGCTCACTTTGTAGCTCAGGCTGGTCTCGAACTTCACAATCCTCCTGCCTCAACCTCCCGAGTGCTGGAATTACAGGCATGCGCCCTCTCCTTTTTAAAAATAAAAAACTGATAAGGCCCATTGTACTGAAGCAACACATAATCTCAGTTTCCAAACCATCTTTCTGTCTTATAAGCAGTGACTTTTTAGTGGGGAGAAGGTGAATGTGTACAGCAGAATTGAAATGAAAAAAGAGAATGAATGAATACAGGAATCAAAAGACTTGAGTTTTATATCCCCAAACACCATTTGCTCATCTACAAAATAGGAATACTGCCTACCTCACAGGGTTACTGTACACATTAAATCCATTGTAGAGTATACTACAAAAAAATATTAATGTAAAAGCACTATCTTGGGAGGTATAGACTAAGAATACTATCAATAAACAAATTTTTATTCCTTCACTGACTTAATCATTTTCATCTTTGCCTTATCTTTACCTTGAACAAACGACTAAATTTCCAACCCTAGAATAGGTCCTTTTTAAGTGATTTTCAGGGGATCACAACGTAAAAACCCCTACTGAAATTCACCTCTTAGCTGTATGCGACAGCTTTTCCTACAGTTCTTGGTAAAACTTGCAACAAAGCCTCCACTGTATGCCAATTTTTTTTCTGAAATAAAAATGTATTTTTCACAGTTTTTAAAAATCAAATTTTTAATAGTTATAATGGTTCACTCATAGGAACCAGTATAAAGCCCTACCAATAAGAGATTATGCAGCCAGCCAGATAGCTCAGCAGATAAAAGTGCCTGCAAGTAGGCACAAGGGTATGGGGCTCGATTCCTGGGCTCTGCATGCTGAGATGGAGACTGAGACTGGGTGTGTGGCACACACCTTTAATCCCAGCACTTGGGAGGTTGTAAACAGGAGAATCACTATGGGAGTGTGATCTAGTAGCAAGACTCTGAACACCCTGTAGACCCTTCCTTAAAATACAGAAGGAAACAAAAAACAAAACAGAGACTATATCTAGAAAAGTGGCTGATGGACATATTAGAAAAGTTGATTCAACAAATGACTGCCTTTGAAAGGGGAAAATAAAGATGTTTATGTTTAACTTTCTCTCTCGCTTTTTTTTTGGCGAAACCAGGGATTGAACTCAGACCTTTGCACTTGCCAGGGAAGCACTTATTCTACTGAGCCATCTCCCCGGCCCCTGAAATTGTTACCACTGCCATCCATTACTTTTTCAATAAAAATATAAAGCCCTGCATGGAATGCTTCATGTTCACAACCCTAAACATGCTTAAATTTAAGAATCACAAGAAAAGGAAGATGCTGTACATGAAGAGTTTAGCTTCTGCAAACATCAGATCTAACACCGGTCCCAGTAGAATAGCACAATGACATGGTGCACAACAGCCACCTCTCCCTCCAGAGCAGGAGCTTCCTAAGGACTAAGTCTGTCTCATAGCTTCATCTCCAGGCTTAGTACACCACAACATTCTTACTGCTTCCTGAATAAACAAATGGGAATAATAAACAGTATAAATGAAGTCCAAAGCACCTAAATTTACTTTCTTCTCAAGGATTATCTTTGCCCACAAAACAGTATCAACAGATGAAATAACACTTTGAATAGATCTCACATTAGTACCTAAAGCCCTGCCAGACATCTCTTTTTTTAAAAAACCTGAATATATATGTAACTTTTGTAATATACTTACCTATACCCTAGAGCTTCCACATGTTTAAGCCGGTTACTTTTAAGAAGTTTGTTACCCAGAAAGGCAGCCTGAGTCTTCAGTTTTTTCATTCTGCACCATACCATTGCCATTTGGATTTCTTCAGAAAGTTGTATAAAAGTTTTGGCCTCTCGGAATTTTTCCACAAAACTTTTGGCATGGAGAGATCCTTGCTGAGAATTTTTGGTTGTCTTTTTTAATTTGGATTGAGAACATCTAGATTCAAAGCTGGTCTCCTAAAATGTGGAAAAGTAAGAAAATGAACTACTTCTAACTTGAAAATATACTAAGAATGAAATCTGACTAAATCAAAATTTCAAAATAGTATTTTTAAAAAGATTTTTCACTTAGTAATGGAAGACTTTTTCAGCTATTGCACTTTCCTTTTGTTTTAAAAAGAACTTCATTTTTTATTCCCTGCTCCTAATACAACTTGGTTTTTCCCTCAGTACTCCTGCACTCCATGCTAAGACAAAGCTCATCAAATGGACATAAGAAACGCAATATAAATATCCAGACGTGCATGTCCAACACACACAAGCATAAAATTCCACATGATTAAACAATACCCAAAGCCCCATGGCAGGGAAAAATAACATTGGACTTCACTGGACTGTCATACTTGTTGCTACTTAAATCTATCCTAAATAATCTTCCTCAATCATGGGTCATAAATGTTACTGAAGACATCAAAGAGACAGTTTGTAGGGCCTTGCAAAGCACTCAGCGGGGTAAGCCCATCAGTTAACAACACTTTATTAAACATGATAAAAAAAAAACTTACCTGTGCAGCCCTTCCAATTCTATTAAAATCATTTCTAACAAGTCACCTTTATTCAATGTTCTCTTTCTTTATCAAGTTAGGATTTTACTAACTTACTATTTATTTATAAAAACATGCAACCAACAAAGTGTGCCTCTATTCTCCATTCAAAGTTTATCTTCTTTCCAAATTTCTCACACCCAGAGGAATTTATAGTCCATCAATATTTTATTTGGTGATGATAAAAAGAAGTCTGCCCTAAAAGCAAACAGCATGTTGATGCCAAGGGCTAAAAAAACTATAGTGACTACCTTGAATAAGATGATGTTGGCCAACCAGCTTCAGAAAGAGTTTCAAGAGTAACAAAGAACCATGGTTCTCCCTGAGACACAGAACTGAAAAAACTATTTTGGAGACTTGTGTAATGGCAAAGAATACAGATGAAAACCAAATGGCTTCATTGTGTGTTTGTTACAAACTGATTAGCCGTTCTATGCTATAATTTTCTCATATGAAATATGAAAACAATAACAAAAGCATCTACCTCCCAGGGCTTTTTTGAGGATTATAAATTAACCCAATAAGTACTGGGAGCAGTAACAGCCACAGAAAATATTACCTATTACTATTCTTGCCTCTGAACTGATAAATTGGACAGAATTAGACATAGACTGGAGTCTGTAAAAGGTTCAAGAATAAAATACTCCTTTTTTTTTTTTTCTTTGTTTTTTTTTGGCAGAACCGAGGATTGAACTCAGGCCCTTGCACATGCCAGGGAAGCACTTATTTCACTGCGCCATCTCCCCGGCCCCTTGAAATACTCTTTAGAAATGATTAAGAGAACCATCACAGGAGCTTTGCCTCTGCACAACCATCCTCCCTCGCAAACTTTGCAAAAGGAAAGCTAAACCCAGACTGCTATGGGCCCCCAGTGAGCCCTGCCCTGCCTGACCCACTGAAGCAGGAGCTTTGCTAAGCTAAGCTCCACCTCACTTCAAAGGAGTCTTGGCGAGCCCTACCCTGCCCCACATCAAAAGAGCCTTGTAGAGCTTCAGGCTGCCTCCTCTCACCTTTGGAGCTTTCCTGACCTGCAGCTCACCCTATACACAAACTGTCTTGGAAGCCACATTGAACCACGGACAGCAAGAACTTTGATGAGCCTAGCCTGACAGCCCCGCCACACACACACTATATCAGGAGCCTTGCTAACTCATGTCAGTTCCTCCTACTGAGGATCCCTTCTGAGCCTCTGACGATTGAAAGCTTCAAAAATGTCAAAAGGAAGGAGAATAAGGCCATCATAGATCTCGAGCAAACTTAGAACAAGTCCAGGAGACAAGGACACAGAAGACACCCAAAATTTCTGAAATGATAGCAACTGAAGTAAAGAAACAACCCCATCATTCTATAGAAGAAATCAGAGGGCTAGCCAAAAAGCTCAGCAGATTAAAAATAACAAGGAACTAGGAAATAAAAATTCAACAGCTGCAAGATGATGCAAAGAAAAACAGACACCATAATACTCATGGGTGTCAACAAAGCAGCAGGAGTAAATGAAATGACATAAAAAGACTATGTGGAATAGTAGCAGAAAATTTCTCTAGCATGAGAAGATAATCTAACATATAATTAGTAAGGTATAAACAATTACAATTAGCCATAATCAAAATAAATCTATAAACAGACATAATAATCAAGATCTCTGAACAGAATATTGGAAGCTCGTAGAGAATTATAAAAAAAAAATTAAATTTCTTGAACAAGCTGGTAGAGAAAAGAAACAGATCACCTGTAATGGAAAGCCCATTAGAATCATCACAGATTTCTCAACACAAACCATCAAGTCAAGAAGAGCTTGGAATAAAGTATTTCAGGTCTTGAAAGAAAACAACTTCCAACTCATATTGAGGTACCTGGAAAAACTATCAAATTTAATGGAGAGATAAGATCCTTCTACCATAAAGAACAACTAAAGAAATTTGTGACCACTGAACCTACCCTACAAAGAGTACTGAAAGATATTCTACAAAGAGACAAAAACAACCACAACTTCAAGAACAGTAACAGAAAAGAACCAATGAGCACAGCAAACAATTACATTGGAAAAGCAGGGAACCTACAGTAGAAAAGTAACATGACAAAGATAAGCCAACACGTATTAATTATAATCATCAATGTAAATGGCCTCAATTCACCAATCAAGAGAAGCAGACTAGCAGAGTGGATCAATGAACAAAATCCAACAACATGCTGTATACAAGAAACACATTTAACTCAAAATTAAATTCATAGACTGAAAGTCAAAGGATGGAAAACAATAAGAAAAAAGCAGGGGTCCCTATTCTCACTGCTAACAATATCAACTTCAAAACAAGCATGATTGAAAGACATAAAGGCCACTACATACTTGTTAGAGGAAAACTGTAAGAGATAATAATCATAAATTTATATGCACTAATGTAAGACCACTTAATTATGTAAGCCAAATTTTAACAGACATGAAAAATCAAATTAGCAATAACAAGGACCAATGAAATAGCTCAGTGGACTAAACACCTGCTTAGGCAAGCGTGGAGACCTGAGTTCAGTCCCTGGAACCACATGCAGTGCCGGCCTCATGGGCACACTGAGCCAGTAACCGAGGCTGGATGTGGTGGCGCACGTCTGCAATCCCTAATGAACATTAGATGCAGAAATCTTCAGTAAAATACTAGTAAACAATATAACAAATCATCAAGAATATTATACATCATGACCAAGTGGGATTCACCCAAGGAATGAGGGGATGGCTCAACATACTCAAATCAATAAGTGTATTACACCACATCAAGAAATGCAAAGACAAAATCACATGATCATATCAACAGATAAAGAAAAAGCTTCTGACAAAGTACAATACTCATGCATGATAAAAAAAAAAAAATTCAGAAAATCAGGATGGACTTTACTTCAACCTGATAAAAAGCCATCTGTGACAAACCAACTGCCATATCATATTAAATGGACAAAAACTGAACATTTTCATTTTAAAACAGGAACAAGACAAGGATGTCCACTGTTACCATTCCTCTTCAATAAAGTTCTGGAAATATTAGCCAGAGTAATTAGACAGGAGAGAGAAATAAAAGGAATAACTGGAAAGGAAGAAATTATCATTATTTGCAGATGATATGATATGCTACATAGAAGACCCCAAAAACTCCACCAAGAACTTGTAGATTTAATAACCAAATTCAGTAGTGTAGCAGGATACAAAGTCCCCTCTCAAAAATCAATAGTATTTCTGTACACAAACAACAACTGCACTAAGGGAGAAATTATGGAAATCACGCCTTTTATAATAATATCCAAAACTGAAATACTTAGGAATCAATCTAAAAAATGATGTAAAAGGTTTATACAGTGAAAACTATAGTTCATTGAAAAAAAGAGATCAAAGAGGATTTTAGCAAATGGAAAGATATTCCTTGCTCATGGATAGGAAGAACCAACATTGTGAAAATGGTCATACTCCTAAAATTGTTATAGAGATTCAATTCAATCCCAATTAAAATATCATCACTATACCCCACAGATCTATTTATTATTTTTTATTTTCTGTATTTTAGGGGAGGGTCTCACTACCAGATCGGACTCACAGTGATCCACCTATTTACAACCTCCCAAGAGCTGGGATTACAGGCGTGCACCACCACACCCAGTCTCAATTGCAGTCTCAGTGAGCTCCAGGGGTGCAGCTGGCACAGCAGGCCTGAGGATCAAACCCCAGGCCTGCTTGCAGGTGCTTTAATTCACTATTAAAGGCTATTCAGCTGGCCCTCACAGATCTAGAGAGAACACTCATTTCTAATATTCATTTGGAACCCAAAGAGACCTAGAATAGCAAAAGCAATCCTGGACAACAAAGAAAAAGCAATCTTTGACTCGAAATTATATTGCAAAGCTACTGTGACAAAATCGGCAAGGTTGTGGAAAAAACAAAAACAAAAGCAAAAAACCCTTAAGGATCAATGGACCAGATAAGAAGATGCAGACACAACTACAAACACTCAGCCACGTTATCTTTGACAAAGGGGCCAAACATTTCACTGGAAAAAAGACAGACTCTTTCATAAATGGTGCTGAAAAAACTGGCCTTTTATCTGCCAGTGACTAAAATGAGACACATAGCTATCACCATGCACTAAACTAAATTTAACTATTAAAACAGAAATACTAAATCTACTGGAGGAGAGAATAGAGACTTCACAAACAAAAACTAAACTGCATGAGAAATACTAAAAAGAATCAACTGGGAATCTCATCATTTTGTTTCGTTTTGTTTTTTGGTACCAAGAATCAAACTCAAGATGTTGTGCTTGCCAGGCAGGCACTCATGCCACTAAGCTATCTCCCCAACCTAGATCTTAAAAATTTTCCATCCAACGAAAGAAATCATTATCAAAATAAAAAGAAAACGCACAAATTGGGAAAAAGTTTTAGCTGACTGTCCCTCAGACAAAGAACTTCTATCTACAACATACAAAGACTTAAAAAAAAAAAAAATCAGGCCTCCAAAATTCAATGACCCAATCCAAAAATGGGCATCTGAGATGAATACACACTTCTCAGATGAAAAAACAATACATTTTTTCATGTATTCAAATAAATACATGAAAAAATGTTCAACATTATTGCTCATTCAAGAAATGCAAATTAAAACAACACGAGACTCTATCTCGCTCCAGAAAGAATGGCTAACTTGGAATTAAGCACTTCCCTGGCAAGTTCAAGGGCCTGAGTTCAATCCCCAGTTCCACCAAAAAAAAAAAAAAAAAGAAGTCAACCAATAACAAATGCTGGAGATGCTGTGGGGAAAAAGGAACTCTTCTCCACTGTTGGTAGGAGTGTACACTGGTATAACCACCATGGAGATTCCTCAAAAAGCTAGGATTGGAGGTCCTATTCAACCCACTATTCCCCTCCTGGATATTTTTCCAAAAGAACTGAAAGCATCATACCATAGCAATATATGTATAGCCATGTTTATAGCAGCATACTGTGCAAGGGAAAGAATCTGTCAAAGGGAAGGAATAACTAGGATGAGGAAAAAGATGAAAGGAAGGGGAGGAAAAGTTATATTTATGTATATATACAGGATGGCTTAGATAACTGCATTGCTAATTTCTACTGGTCTAGTGAAAGAAGCAGTTAATACTTAAATTCTTTTTCTTTTCCATTTTTATTTCTTATAACTTTTTAAAAACTAATTTTACATGCTTATATCTGGTAATCTAAAAACTAATTTGAAGATAATATTATGCAATATAATAGTCAATGCTGAATTCTTACTATTTTGTTTAGTGAAACTCTGGATCTTTTTTATTTTATTTTTTTTACTATTTTTTATTCTCTTTAAAAAAGAAAGAAAGAAATGACTAAGATTTCTTAAGTAGAATGGAAAAACTAATCCACAAAGGAAGCCAAACATTTTGTGAAGACAAACTGTCAAGTCATGACTGGGTGATAAAGAGCAACACTGACATCTATCCACTGTTAGTTTCAGAATAAAGAGAATTTGCAGACACTAATAAGTTTCATGTTAAAGCTGAAGCCTCAATAAAAAAAAAAAAAAACAGAAGTTTCAAGACAACTGAAGATAACAAAAATGCTAACAGGTGCTAAAAACATCCAACCACAATAAATGTTTACCATATATTCCAGATTCAGTTGAACACTTTACATGCATTAAAACTAACTCAACCCAAGGCCAATGAGATAGCTCAGCAAACTAAGCACCTGCTTAGGCAAGCACAGGGACCAGGTTCAATCCCTAGCACCACATGCTGAGCTGACCACACCCCAGGGTGCACTGAGCCAAGTCCAAGCTGCATAGTGAGACCCTATACCAAACACATTAAAAAAAAAAAAAACTAACCCAACCCTATAAAGTATATTTTATTATTACAGAATAGAGGGATGTAAATGTCAAAGAACTTACTCAGCTCAGTAAGTCAGAGCCAGATTCAAAACACCTAACTGCAAATCCTAAACTCTTTAACTGCAATACAATCCATATTTATGATGGAATTTACAGTCACTAAAACTCCTAAAATATTCCTGAAGGCATTCTAATAACTGGATGCACTTAAAATATCCCTTGTCTCTATGCATTCAAAAGTACAGACCAACTTAGGCGTGATGACATACTCCTGTATCTCAGCTGCTCCAGAGTCTGGGTCAGGGGGATCACAAGTTCAAAGCCAGCCTAGGCAACCTAGCAAGTCTCTGTCTAAATAAATAAGGTTGAGGATATAGCCCCATACTTCCTGGATTTAATCCCCAATACTAGAAAAAAAAAGAAGAAGAAGTGGGGGGGGGGAGAAAGGGAAGAAGAAGAAGTGGGGGGGAGAAGAAAGGGAGGAAGAAGAAGTGGGGGGGGGAAGAAGTCTGGGTCAGGGGGATCACAAGTTCAAAGCCTTTCTTCTCCCCCCCACTTCTTCTTCTTCTTTTTTTTTGTCTAGAGACAAGGGATATTTTAAGTGCAGAAGGAGGAGAAGGGGTAAGGTAGAAGGAGGAGGGGGCAGAAGGCCAGAGAGAAGAGAGGAGGAAAAAAAAATTGTACACTAAAATGATACCAAGCTTAGCTGAGAATAAAAAAAAAAACACAAGATTCTATTTTTTCCTTGATAAGTAGCACCCATTATGAATTAGCAGAAACCATGTCTGCTTTAAATTTAGCCAAACTAACCTGAACAGCTTTGTGTTTGACCTGCTTGCAGAAAGCCCTCACATCAAATCTTGATGACTTCTCTGTGAAGAGGAAAATCAGACACAAAAATTTTAGGCACACTATTTTCAAATCACAAACAAATTTTTAAGTCAGTTAACTGTTTTGCTAGGTTAACATGGAAGAGATAACGCATAAAAAAGCAAGAGAAACAAAAAACTTTAAGTGCTCAAGCTCAGAAAACAGATAACCATACCTCGCTAAAGATAACACTATGGGTTAACTAGAAGAGATACTGAATTTCTTTCTATACAATGCAAGCTTTCAAGTGGTTTATTTAATTAGAATGTGTGCTGTCAAGGCAAATTACCTTTGAGAACGTTCTTATTTTTTACTGGCTGCCCAAGATCCACGTTATTCTGCACACTGATCTTCATTTGTTTAGCCTTTTGGGAAATTCTAAGTAAAGTGTCTTCAATAGATCCTGGCGTTTGCTCTTTTTTTAAAAACAGTTTATTTAGCAACTTATTTACTCCTTTAGCTGCAAAAGCTGAAGGCTTTTTTTTCTTAAAGATTTCCAGGTAGGGCTGTCCTAGAAATTCAGTAATATCAGCAGGAAAGATAAAATCTTTGAAGTAAGGCATGGGTTGAATCCCAGATATTTCTTGAAGCAATGCAAACAATGGATCATATAAAGAGATCAACCTTCTTAAAACATCTTTATAGAGAACCCTAGAAAGAAAAAAGGGGCTCATAAATTGGCTAGTAATAATAATTTGTACAATACAAAATAAACTGCAAGATTTAAAACTGAAATGTATGGCTATCAAGCCCTTCTATGGTAGTTAAAAAATACTGTGTAGTCAGATTAATCCAGCCCAAACAGAAAAATCGAAGTACAAAATATTATTCACAAACAACTAGCTGAAGATGTGTCAAAGGATACAAATAAAAGAAAAAGAATCCTATGGGTAGTTTTATCTAGATCAGTGATGACAAACCTTTTAGAGACAAATGCTCAAACTATACCCCAAAACCCACTTATTTACAAAATGCCAACACTGCACTTAAACCTGAACACTGAGTTTAGAAAAAAAAAAACCTCATACATTAAGAAAACAACACACATACCACAAGTTGCTACCACTGATCTAGATGCTGAGATTTCAGGAAATGTGGTGTTTACTTAGTTATTTGTAAATTCCTAAAGATAAGCATACATCACTGCTGTACTCAGCAAAAATTAAATCTCTTTTCACCACAAAAAAAGAGTAACACAGGTTAAATACTTTTAAATGATCGGTAATTCAAATGTTGTTACTTCTAAACTAAGCAGAGTAAAAGTGTAAAATCCATATTTATGATGAAATTTATGGTCACTTTAAAAGTTTAGAGAAACTCTTAAAATATTTCTGAGGGCATTCTAGTAACTAGATGCACCAGAGTAAAAAACAAGATTAAAAACAGTATGCGAAATAGCTCAGCAGATTAAGCGCCTATTCAGGCAGACTTAGGGGCCAGGGGTTTGATCCCCAGGCCCAGGGCACGCTGAGATGTAATTGAGACTGGGCATGGTGGCACACTGGAGGATCATTATGAGTCCAATCTATGCAGTGAGACCTTGTACACCTTCTACACCCTGTACACTCTGTCCTAAATACAAAAACAAAACAAAAAGTATGCGAGATAAAGCCATTAAACCAACATTTTCATCACTAAAGACAGAAAATTTTTTTTTCAGTTTTGTTCATTGAAATTAAAGCTAATGATTCAATTCCGAGTCTTAAATATTTAGCCATTAAATCATTCTCACAATTAATATTGAAAATGTAATAGTATACCCCTTTAGCTGGCCAGTGCTACTAGTATTCTTTATATCGATAGTACATGTAAAGAAAATGGCAGTATCTCAGGTGCAAGAGTGCATATAGAAGGTCAAATTGTATTTCTTATTACCATTAAAAAACAGAAACCAAGTGGCACAAAGAATCAAAATATTCCCAGTACCATAATCATTTTAAATGGCCCGTTACAATATAATTACTGCCAAAAACTTATTATCCCAGTTCCTACATCTTAGGAATTAATTTATTTCACCATTATGTGTTAGAACAATCTCATGGGCTTCAAGTAAGAAAAATAGTCCTTTGTCATAACCATCAGTATTTGCCTTCCTAATCTACAAGTAAACTGCTAAAATGAAGAGAGGGAATTCCCACACCTTCAACATATGGCATGAAACTACATGAGATACTCATAAGAAAACTAGGGTGAGGCAGAGAAATGAAAGATGCCGAAGTATATACATACCATAATCTGCTTGCCAGCCCAACCATGACAAGGTTTAAAATAATAAACTCTTGCAATCTTAGGTGTTTCACAGTCAAACTGAAGAATCAATTTAAGGTGGGAAAACAAAACCAAAGTAATTTTGCAAGTTACAATTAAGAGAGAAGAAATAAACTGTAGGTAAAAAGAACTTTCTTGAAGGCATTAAGGGCTTAAAAACATGATAGCTGGATGGTAGCACATGCCTGACTCTCAGCACTCTGGGAGTCTGACTGAGGCAGGAGAATCTTAAGCTAGAACCCAACATTGGGAAGTTATCAAGAACTGTCTCAAAAGGAAAAAAAAAAAAAGAACTTTTAAGACCAGGTATGTAGCTCAGTATAAAGGTGCGGGGTTCAATCCCATGATACTTAAAAAAAATTCACTGCAAAATTTATCCTTAAAAGTATGTACAATCTGGTAGAGATCCATTATTAAATTTACTTTCTAAGATTAAGAATCTCTCAATGCTCGTAGCATAATACATGCTAGAAAGAAACCAGAAGTCCCTGGCAAGGCTCATCCTCAGCATTTACTAAATTTTAAGAATTCCCACAGATCAAAACACTTACAGACTCTAGCTTACAAAAAGAAATACTGCCAAATATTTCCCAACAACTCCCACTCCCAAGAAGGTATTTCAGTACATTCAAGGATACAGAAACGCCTTGCAGCAGCAATCCAACAAGCGCAGTAACAGCTTGCAGGCTCCTAAAACTTTCATCAGTACCAACTCCACCGCTGGTTGACTGGGGATAATACACACTTTCGTAGTTACGCTCTCATTTTCACTTGACAAAAAACAGAAAAACATGTTACATTCATTTTAAAATACAAAGCATGTCTATAACAGTTTTCAAAGGAAGGCCTGCTTGGAAACAACTCATTGACACTTCAATAAAACCTACTGTTAACGGTTTGTGTGTAAGTGTACCCCCAAAGCCTCATGTAGTCACTGGGGCAGAGGTTGTAATTAATTCACAATCCAATGCTTGGATAATGCTGCGAGGGTCATGAGTGTGCGTGCTACACCTGCCCCAGGGCAGATAGCCTGCGTACAGTATGAGGAAGGGGGAGAGAGGTTTGCTGTTGCTACTTCAACTGCCCCTGCTCCTGCCTTTTTGCTCTTGTTATTTTGCTGTTTTCTACCACCATGAACTGCTGCCCTCTGCCATGTGCCACTCTGCCTTGGAGCCAGCCAACTATGGACTGAAACCTCCACAAACTGTAAACTAAATAAACATTTCCTTCTTTAATTTTGGATGTCAGATATTTCGTCCCAGCAACAAGTGAAAAGTAACCAAGACATTAGTATGACCCAGATTTCAATGTTCATGCTGGTCCCTTGCACACACCAACAGGTAGATTTACTACCACAAACATGAAGTGCCCCTTATTGAAACAGAATTCATACAGCTGAGGTCTAATTGGTTAGATCCCAGCATCAAGCAGAAAAAATTCAAAGGGAGATCACAGCAGGACATCAAATTTCCAGCGCATTGCATCATAAGGCAATGAACTTACTTGGAAGAGAACAACTCAGGTAGGTCTTCAATCAAACTCTTCAAATTCATATCTTTCAATCGTTTTAAACATTGTTCAACCTGAAAGGGGAAGAGTACCTCAGATTGATATGTATATAACACAGGCATTATCACTTACAGGATCAGGAAAGCAAAAAAAAAAAAAAAAAAAACAGATTTCAAAAGTATGAAACATGCTAACTACACAGGATCCACTTTTTTAAGAATAAAGAAATACAAAGCCCAAATAATTGATTCTGGTTACAAATATGGAATATATCCAGCCCAACAAATTTCTCAGATTAAGCAGTGCTTCAGAATTACAATACACCAAAATGGGCCTGATGCTATCTACAACAAGGGTCAAAATACATATAAACTAATTCTCAATATTATAATTTTGCTGAGGCAACATTAATTATTATAGTGAATTATGAAAACAAGAGTAATTTACTGACAACTAAACTTCAGCAGTCTGTGAATACTATTTCAGAGATGAGAAAAGTGATTCAGTCAATGAAGAAATATATGAACACCCACTCCACAGAAGATATACTGGAAAATGAAGTGGTTTATAAGATACTTCTCAAGTTTTAGTAGTAAATATAAGATGACATGTAAAGTATTTAATGCTAAAAATTCTTTAAAATTACAATACTCTATAGAGTTGGTTCTTCTCCATAGCAGTTAGCACCATTTGTCATTTCACAGATTGTCTTCCTCTCCAAAGTATACTCTTAAGCTCCACACCGACAATGTATTTTGTTCACTGCTGCAACTCAGTTCTTAGAACACTGTTAAGCAGGCATTTAATACTATTTATTCTTTTAAAAAAGGCAAAGTCTTGCTGTTTTGCTGTTTTCTACCACCATGAACTGCTGCCTCCTAACATGTGCCACTCTGCCTTGGAGCCAGCCAAGTATGGACTGAATGCTCCACAAACTGTCTCCAAGCAGATGCAGGAGCTGGGGGTTCAATCTCTGGGCCTGCCATGCCAGCCTTGCTTCCAGGATGCACTGAGAAGGTGATTAAGACTGAGTGTGGCACATGCCTATAATCCCAGCACTTGGGAGGCTGTAAACAGGATTATCACTATGAGTCCCATCTAGTAGTGAGACCTTAACACCCTGTAGACCCTTCCCTAAAATACAGAAAAAAAGGCAAAGTCATGCACATACAAAATCCTGTAAGAATTCTATAGTTGTCAGAAACTATCCCACAAAGGGAATGCCTGGGACTCCATCCCTATACTGAGGGCTGTAGATACTCAGAAGGTACTATACTGGCAACAACAGTATCATGCTAGAGCTACACATTAAAAACTCAATCAAAGTTATGGATTTTTCCTTAAAAACACAGTTTTCAGGATAATGGCAGTGATAATCTTTAAATGCTCTGGGTTCAACTCCCAACTTTCTCAAATTTTAAATCTGGATTTCATCCTTTGGGAAAAGGTATTGACAAAAACAAAGACAGTAGGGTACTTGGATCATAATGAATGAACTATGATTCAAAAGAAATAAAAGAGAGTCCCAGATTGTGGCTCACGCCTGTAATCCCAACACTGGGGAGGCTGAAAACAGGATCACTAGGAGTCCTAGCTGCATAATGAGACCCTGTGCCAAATACATTTAAAGAAAACAAAAGAGGAAAAAGAAAATGAGAACTTCATGAAGGATGAGGAGACACAGAGGAAAACAGGAACAGTTTTCACACACCAAAGAATTGGCACACAAAAGAGATCAAGAATATTTTCTGTGCTTCACTTGGGGGAAGGTTAGAGAGGTTAATTCTAGTACTTACCTTTTAAGACAAAAAAACAAGCTCTAAAGTATAGCAAAGTCTTTTGTAAACTGAAATGTTACGCAGGTATATGGCAGGGACAGTACCTGACCAGCAGCAAGAGCATGAGACATACTGAGGGGTCCTGGAGAACCAAAACACATGCACATTCTCACAATACCAAAGCACAGAGTGTGGCAAAGGAGCTAGGAGAACTACAAAGAAGAGTTCCAATAGATAAGCAGGGAAAAAAAGTATAAATTCAACTTCATTAATAATTAGAATACTGTAATTTGTAATATTACATGTTAGAAAGATTATCACTATTAGGAAGACTTACAATGGAGCTTAGAGGATGAGAAAGCTTTTCACATGCAGGCAGAGGCTGGGCATCCTAAACATACAGGGCCAGAAGGGGAAGGACTCACAAGAGAAAATAAACACAGTGAATGCATAGATTCAAGTTGTCTGGAATAAAAGGTAAAATGAACACTGAGTTAAGAAGGCTGAAGAGATCAGACAATAGCAGATCTCATAAGCCAAGATGAAGAAACCGGTCAGGACATAATGGATAAATATTAAAATTAAAGTTGCTTTAAGATAACAACCTAGCTTTGGTGTACAGAATAAAAACAATGTAGGAAACACAAATCAGGATAATGAGACAACTCCAAGTTGACAAGATCTAAAACAAGAAAATGGCAGAGAAGAGACCAGATAAGAGAAAGTTTTGAGTTGCCCAGTGACTTACCAATGTGACTTACTAAATGAACTACATTAAAAAAAAAAAAAAGACAACGAAATACTGAATCTGAAAGAAAGAGGGAAATATGTTCAGCTTAAGGATTAACCAATTTTTTTAAATATTATAAGACTCAGATAAAAGCTACCCAGAGAAGAAAAAAACTGTACCCTATGCCGGGCATGGTGGCGCGTGCCTATAATCCCAGCACTCAGGAGGCTGAGGCAGGAGGATTGTTGTGAGTTCAAGACCAGCCTGAGCTACAAAGTGAGCTTAAGGCCAGCCTGAACTGCATAGTGAGACCCTGTCTCAAAAAGACAAAAAAAAAACTGTACCCTTACCCTGTATAGATATTATTTTCATTAAATAATACAACTATTTACCATGATATTAGATCTTTCTTCATTAAAGAACTCTTCATTCTTTTTGCCTTAAATTATAAGTTGTATCTGTAAGATTAGTGACTATGTATAACTTTTCTTTCCTAGACCCACAGAGCACCAGGCACAGTGCCTGCATAGAAAAAGTGGTAAAAACCTCTTGCAAGGTAGTTGTGGCATATAATGACGAGGACCCTATACAACCAAACACTACTTGCATAATTAATGGTGAATAAACAAATAAGCACATAAGAAACTCAGTATAAGAGCTTCTCCTCCATAGCTTAGTCTCTGAGCCAGAGGGCCCAAACTTGTCTTACACTCCAAAGATTACATAAAATCACTTTTTACCACAACTTGCTAGGTGTACAATTATTCCAGCACACTACCAATTAGATTATATATTCCATAATAAACACACAATAATTTTGTTCAAAATAGTTTTAGGATTTTAATTATGTTTAGAAAACTGTTTCTTAATGTCTAATATTTTTTTCTTTTTGTCAAATCACTAAATCTTTGAATTTACTGTTACATACACTACACATACCTAAAAATTTTTAGTTAGCCAACTAAAAACAAATGGGAAAAAAATACTTAAAAAAACTTTCTTTTGAACAAAAATTAAGTTTTGAAATGGTTACTTAGGACAGGCAGCAAGAGAGCGCCCACACATGAAGTCTCTACAGATCTATAAATCACAAGTAAGATTTCTATAAATTACAAAACAGCAAATGGCAGTATGAGCTACATCTTCACAAAGTAGCAGGCTTCCTCCTCACCTGTTTGAGGGCCAAATGGGGCTTGTGGCGGCCCATTCTGTTGTGGTTGCTGTAAAGGATCGAACATAGCACATCTGTTTCTGCATCTAACATGTGGCTCCTCAGAGATTGTGTGAGGAGATGGCATTCTTTAATTACAGCTGCAATGCAAAGTTCTGAAACAGAGATGTTTGATATGACTTAGTGTGTATCTCTACATTAAGTGTACGATATGAAAAATATAGTAAAAAAAAAAAAAACCTTTCCTTACTTGTTTTAATTAAAAAAAAAAATCAGTGTACATAAACATAACAAAGCATTCTAAGCACGCTGAGAAGCTGGGAAATAGTGATAAATGATATGAACTCCAGGAAATGATTAACAGAAGTCAAAACAGAACATCACTTAGACAAGAATATATTTTATTTCTTTATCTCACACTTTAGCATGACTTAATCCTTCCTGTAACTACTCTATAGTCATTTGGGTACACTTAATGCCTGAAGTCCTAGACGCTGGGCACATGTCATATCATCTCTAAGTCCCCCCCCCCCC